>JAFVLL020015373.1:0-27119 GCA_021397915.2 Tor tambroides
ATGTTTAAAAAATTATATATATATATATATATATATATATATATATATATATATATATATATTAAACATTTATTTTATCTATTTTATAGCAAAATAAATAAACAAATAATCATATATATATATATATATATACACACATGTATATGATTATCATTATTTGTTTTTTTGCTTTGTTTTTTATAGTTTAACAGATTTACAATCCTGCACACGTAATTGCAGAATAATTCTATCAACAGTAAGTCTGTCATATAATCTGTAAAATATCTTCCATATAGCTCAGATAAAAGGAAAAGGACTCGGGCTTCTCTTGGATCCATCAGGGCCACTAGGTGGGTATTTCAGAGTTTTTAAGCCTTTTGCGTTAAAATCAGTAAAGCGACTTGAGCAAGTCTGATGTTCATATTCACAGTTGACGTTTTCCTTTCACAGCCCTTTACATTCACGGCTCGCTAAATCTTTAGGCAGCTTGCACGTAACGGCCTGTGAAAAGGATCACGTGTTTTCTGACGTTAGCGCTGGCTCAGTGGCCAACAGTAATTTCATCAAGCAGTCGAACTTAAAGCACTTAAGCCACGCCGTGGCCCAGAGATCCTCCTCTGCCGTTTCACTGCAGCTCTATGGCCACAGTCTGAGTTCCCTCAGCTCAGTAAGTGCAAAGCGGCCCTCGTGATCCGGGCTCTTACGCCCAAACCGTCCCGTCTTCAGCTTTCCTGCATGACTCTGAAAGCGAGAGCGGGCGTCTCTCGTCTTTGCTTGCACACTGTCCTCTGCTGATGGATGATTCATGTTAAACGACTCTTACAAAATCCCAGTCGCGCTCGGTCTGTGAGCATGACTCTGAGCCGTTTACACCTGGTTGTAACGTGTCTCTTATGCATTAGATTTATGTGTGAAGATATTTAGGATTTAAAAGTTACATGCAAATGCAAAGTTTAAAATCCTAGTTTCAGCATGGAGGTTTGGAATGATTGCCATTTTTATGTTCACCAAAGCTGGATTTATTTAATCAAAAATATGGGAAAAAAAATTGAAATATTATTAGAATTTAAAACAGCAGTTGTCTATGTGAATATGTGTTAAAATAGAATTTATTTCTGTGATCAGAGCTGTATTTTCAGCATCATTACTCCAGTCTTCAGAGTCACATGATCTTCAGAAATCACTCTAATATGCTGATTTGCTGCTCAAGAAACATTTCTGATTATTATCAATGTTGAAAACATTTGTGCTGCTCAATATCTTTGTGGAAACTGTGATACATTTTATTTTTCATGATTCTTTCATGAATAAAAAGTTCTTTTGTAACATTATAAATGTAACGTTTGATCAATTTAATGCATTCTTGATGAATAAAAGCTCTTTTGAAAGGCAGTTTTATCACAATTTCCACAAATATTGAGCAGCACAACTGTTTTCAACATTGATAATAATCAGAAATGTTTCTTGAGCAGCAAATCAGCATATTAGAGTGATTTCTGAAGATCATGTGACTCTGAAGACTGGAGTAATGATGCTGAAAATACAGCTGCGCATCACAGAAATAAATTACATCTTAACAGATATTCACATAGAAAACTGCTGTTTTAAATTCTAATAATATTTCACATTTTTACTGTATTTTTAATCAAATAAATGCAGCTCTGCTGAGCAGAAGAAACTCCTTACAAATGAGACGTGTGAATACCAGCTGTGAACGTGCCTTTCTGAAACAGTAACAGGATCAGAGATTAGTTTCATCTTACTCAGTAGTTTTAATGGTTTTTATCTTTTCACCGCCTTGCCAACCTTACCTGTAATAGACGATCTCTGTCCAGAAGAAGGAAAGTGCTTCACACAATGCCATCGGTGCGCTTTCAGAGACCATGGTATCAGATTTCCTCCTTTAACTTCTTTCTGCTTTGTAATTATAAAGCGTTTCTCAGCCTCTGTCTGAGTTTAGAGCATGTGCATGAGTGCTGCTCGTCCTTCTGCACATATGGGTTTGGTCTGTAATGTATTTCTTGTTTTACAGTAACTCCATCTCCAAAGCTCGAGCTCCTCTCCTCCGCTGAAACCCGCCGTGGATCCAGTAAAGACCAACATCTCTGCACTGATATCCCTTGAGTTTTACTTCATGGTTTTGTCTAAGTGATCTACTATAAACCATATTCAAACTGTGTTTAGTGAGAAATCAGATGTTAACCATTTTTATTTGATCAAGAGAAAGCGAGTTTATTTTTAAATCAGAGCTTTAAGCATTTGTGAAGTTTGACTTTTTATGCCATTGTAAATATCATGTCAGAAGCTGCCTTTACTGTTATGCATCGTTACTAAATCTGTAATGTTGTTGTTTTTTTTAAATACTGTATCGAGTACTTTTATTAATACTTACAGAAATGTGACAGACTGTAAATGACCGAATGTGAATCATACTGTGCTAATCATGACTGAAAGCTGTATATAGGCCGGAGTTTGATTAGACTAAAATTAGTTGTTGTTTTTTTTTTTTGTTTGTTTGTTTTTTTACTGTAAATACCGCATACCTTTATTTTGATGACCCAATTTAAATCATGAATATTTCACATGTAAATATATATATGATAGGAAAGGATTTGAGTCTTATCCCTTTTAATAAATCCTTTCTGCTTATTGCAAATGTTGAATAAACATCATTACATATTTTTATGTTTAAGAAAATAATCATTTAACTAAAATAAGTTAATAAAACCATATATAAACAACGACTAGTAAAGAAAACCAAAAGCGTATGAACTACTAAAAAATTATAAATAACAAAATTCGTAAAATTAAAATAAAAACTGATTCAAAATATTAATAAAAGCCAATAGAATTTCAAAAATAAGCAAATATAATTGTTCAGGTTACGCTCAGATCTAACTTATTTGACTAGAAATTGCTTTATGACTGCAAATGCAAACAAACTTTACTTTAGAGTTGTGGGACACTAGTTGTTTATAGTTTAAAAATAGTCTAAAATTGTAAAATAAAGTTGACCTGTGAAATGAATATTGGGTGGGACTTGATATCTGTGGTGTTTGCAGCTCTTATAAGCAATTAATTTGAATTCTTACAGATAATTTAAGCATGCATGTCTCCCAAAAAGAATTGCAATTCTATAAGAAATAACAAATGCCAAAATGGGTTTGTTTAACTGTTTAATCCTTTATTTCCTGAATAAAGAATCATCCATAAATACCACACATTAAAAATTAAACAATTTAATTTTTTAAAACAGACACGGCTGTGTGAAATGATACTAAAGTCTTAGAAACAATTTCAAAATTCCATTTTGAACTCAAGGTCCTGAAAGAAATGCAGCAGATGTTACTGAAACAGCTGCGGGAGGCTTTTATCTTAAAAATAATAAAATAATTAAAGTGTTTTCATGCTTCACGTTTGCTGTATGGAGAAGACAGCTGCTAAAACACAATGAAACAAAAGACGGTTTGATTACGTAACTTTCGCGCCACCGTCACCGCCCGCCTTTCCCTTTAAATCGATGTAAATGTAAACATTAAGCGCGGGAGACGTTAAACTGCAGGAAAGAGCGCGAGCGAACCCGCCTTTACAGCAGGGTTGCCAGGTTTTCACAACAAAACCCGCACAAATGCTACTCAAAACTAGCCTAATCGCGTTTCGAGGGGAGTCCACCAGTAAAAAAATAAATAAATAAAAATCGCGTCCGGAGGATAAAATACACATTTTTTGGCGTTGTAAAATTCGCATTTTAGAGGCTAAATATCACGGGTCGCTTAAACCCGCGGCAGCAACAGTGTTAAAGTCATAGATATTTATACGGTTAAAGTAGCCCACTTCCGCGGGAAAACCACAGACTTGGCAACACTGCCGTACAGTATCCAACGAGTCATGTGATTGGACAACCGTTGCGTCCGTCAGAAAGACCGCGCTCTGCCATGTTTAAAAAATGTCGCGGCGTCAAGGCACCGTTTGCGATCTGTGATTGGCTGCGAGAATGTCACGGCGTCTGCCATTGGTTCGTTCTCGGCGTAACGTCCTCTTCGCTGATTGGCTGGGCGCCGCGCTCGGGCGGTAGTTTCCAACGCGGGAAACTACCGAGTGAGTTCGGATCACTGTATCAACTTTTGCCAGTAAGATTGCGGGCGAAGAACGGAATCAAAGGCACCGCGCTCTGGAACAGCGATACATGTAACATTGGGAATGACTGACTTTATAATACAGCGACTAACGGCGGCACGTTAACGGCGGGATATTCCTCAAACTGCACTTATTTACACTTCTAAATATTTTAACTAACGGTTTTAAGCTTCATTTCAACTGAACACGTTACCTGCGATGGCTGACAGCAAACATCAAGTGATATTTTGTAACGACTCGCCGAAAAGAGTTCTGGTGTCCGTGATCAAAACGACTCCCATCAAACCGAAAGCGGCGGAGTCTCTGATGCCCACCAGCCCCGGATTCAGTGATTTCATGGTTTATCCGTGGCGCTGGGGTGAAAACGCACATAATGTGACTCTGAGCCCCGGATCTGGCAGCGGAACCGCCTCACCGGTCAGAAACAGCGGCTCTCCCGCCGAATCAGACGTCAACTCCTGCCCTGAACACCTCAAGGTGAGAATCAAACTAAATCCATAAAAATATAATATTACACAAGTGCACTATTATATTTTTATCAGCACGTATTATTGCTAAGCGAAGTGATTTTGTGGTTCAGTTCGGTTTAGCGCGTTTATAATCGTTACATTAAGACGCCATATGTAAAAGGCGCGCTTTGAACGGGATTTAAATTCTTCATTGTGCGGCAGCTGGAAGTTAGGCGTGACGTCAGACGTGCGCGCCAAAATGTTAGCGATTATGCTTCTAGAAAACACCATTTACCCCAAAATGACTGTTAATACAATAACACGTCGTTAATATTTACACGATTCCTTGACTGTAAAACACATTTTGTTAGAGTGTCCTGCTTTAAATGATACTTTTACATTAATTAATTAATTATATATATATATATATATATATATATATATATATATATATTTAATAAAGTTTTTCCGTCGGGAAATGTAGCTTTTTTTATTATTCTTTTTTTTTTAATTGCATATAATTATTTTTCTTTGCTTTTGTTAATATTGGTAAATTATTGTATACTAGTCATTGAAGTATTATTATTATTAATACTATTTTAAAAGTTTTATTTTTGAGTTTGCCATGAATATGGCGTAACATTATAAATAAATGTATAATATTTACGTAATTATGACTTGTCACTATCCATATGACGTAGAATTAGATATTATTGCATTAAAATATTAATAACAACGTGTGGTGTTATTTTAGTATGCGGTAACACTTTATTTTATGGTGTTCTTGTTACACGTTACATGCACTTACTATTATAATAACAATAAATGATGCATAATTACATGCCCTAAGCCAAAACCTAATCCTAACCATATAGTAAGTACATGTAGTTAATTAATATTACTCAGTACTTAAATGTATAATTACACTGTAACAAGGACACCTTAAAATAAAGTGCAACCATAAATATGTGGTGTTATTTTAATGTTATTATTATATAATTACAATGTTTATTACATATAGCACTTTAAGTATAACATTTATGGATCATTATTTATTAAATATTAATTATTAATATTAATTACATTAAATATTAACTTTTATGCAGTGTTTCTTTGTCAAAGTGCATTTTTCTGTTTTGGTGTGTTTTCAGTATTATTTTATTTATTTTGTATTTCATTGTATTTGTACTTTTTGTAAAATGCTTTGAGATGCAACTTTTAATGGCGCTATAAAAATAAAGTTGAAACTTATTCTTCTGCAATTAGTAAAGTCAATATTATACAAAGCAGCTTCACAGTATCAAACAAGAAAATTACAGTATTAATGTTGCAAAATGCATCAATAATGAAAACATACTGAATTTAAAGTGTAAAGCAAGCTCTTAAAAAGACAATAGTGTCGTTACAAGGGTCAGTTTTTTTTCAGTTGAGATTTAAACATCATCTGAAAGCTGAATAAATAAGCTTGTTATGATAGGACGATATTTGGCTGAGATACAACTATTTGAAAATCTGGAATCTGAGGGTGCAAAAAAATCTAAATATTGAGAAAATCACCTTTAAAGTTGTCCAAATGAAGTTCTTATACGTATATTACCAACTAAAACAAGTTTTATACACACAGTAGAAATACAAAATATCTTTCATATGATCTTAACATCCCACATTTTTGGCATAAAAGAAAACTGGATAATTTTGAGCCATACAATGTATTTTTGGCTATTGCTACAAATATACCTGTGCTTACTTAAGACTGCTGTGCCCAGGGTCACATAAGTATCATTCTGTCCAACATGCATGTCTGCTGACTAATTTCAGGACGGTGCACGGCCGCGGACGCCCGCGGGCAGACACTGTCCGAGAGTGATCAACGGAGGGCGAGAACTCCACTCAGCCGCATCCGCTGTAAGACTGCACCTGAATTTTCCGCGGAGAATTACAGGCGCACACCACGCAGAGACACAATAGTGCCATGGCAGAGTTTCTGACAGGCCACAAACAAACATTACATTCACATGCACTCAATTTAGTTTTGCACATGTTCTTCTACATGTTTTATGATCAGTCGCTGGTGTTTTTAATTTAAAAGGCTGAAACAAGTACAGTCAACAAGTATTGTCCAGTTATCAGGAACGAGAGCGCTAACGCCTCTTCTGCCCTCAGGTGAAAGACCACTCAGCAGATTATCCTGACTGGGCGGGAGCATTCGTCCAGAGCGGCCAAAGCTGAAGACCACTGCGCCCCTGCACACCTGAGAAAACCCTTCGTCTGTTCTGAGAAAAGGTGAGTGGTGGCATGACGCGCACCGACAAACTTTAAGCTCGTGATTTTACCAGCAAGGGTTTGTTCAAATTGTTGAATTCATGTCATTTTTACTGCATGCTGTATGTAACATGAGTGTTACCTGGCTTTAGTTGAAAAAAAATATGATCCCTGGGTCCACACAACATCCAGATTCAGAGTGCCCTGTTAATACAAAGTGTTTTTTTATTATATATTAAATATGCTTGAAAATACTGTAATAGAACGAATCAGAAAGTTGTCATCTAAAGTATAAGTATGTTATTTTACACGCTTATTTTTAATATAATTATTTTTTTTAAAATTATTTCAAGTTTCTCAAACATTAATTAAAATAAATAAAAATTTTAATTAAAAGAAAAAGTATTTTTAATAATTCATTTTTAAAATTATTTAAGTTTCAAACATTAATAAAATAAATAAAATTTAATTAAAAGAAAAAGTTTATTTAATATAATTCATTTTTTAAAAAATTATCAAGTTTCAAACATTAAATTAAAATAAATAAAAAATAAAATTTAATTAAAATAGGGGTTAGGTGTGTGTGTATATATAGATATATATATACATACATACACACAAGATCATAACAGATAATAAATACAGATTGCTACTAATTAATTTAATGTAATGTTTTGCCTCACATTTTATTTTTTATAAATCGATGAATTTCGATAGGGCTGTCAATGTTTTTATTGTTCATCAGTTTAAAAAAGTTGCTCTGAAAGTGATTTGAACAATATCATTAATTTGTGTTGTTATCATTATAGTTGTGATGTGGACTGTTCTTTTACATTTATAACAACTTTAAAACTATATCTTTATCATTATAGTTATTGTCCTTATTGTGAGCGCCCTAACAAAGATGGTTATTTCACGGTGGTCGGTTCAAATAAATAAATCTATATTTTTCTGCTTAAATGTTCACAGTGTTCATTTTATACATCGGTTTTATATTTCAGCATTATGTTGACCACTAGTTTACATCTCTAGCTGCACTGTTCGCTTGTGATCAGTAAAGTTAAAAGTAATTTTATTTTTTTAAATAAAAGTAATATAAATTTTAAAAGCGTCAAAGATTAACTCATTGATCGCATCCAAAATAAAAGCTTTGCTTACATAATATGTGTGTATTTATATATGAATACACACACATGTATATATATTCAAGAAAAATATTGTTTATATATAAACTCTTTATATATATGTGAATATAAATATATACATGTGTATAATATATTCGTATGTGTGTGCATTTTATATATGCACAGTACACATTATGTAAACAAAAACTTATTTTAAATGCGATTAATTGTTTGACAGCACTAATAAATTTCAACATTTCTCATTTTTGTTAAGTTTAACGAAGTACCAAAATAATCAAAACTAATGCAGAAAAAGCGATGATAAAACTATACAGGCATTTAAAAGACAAAATGCACAACAAAATTACTTATTGTAATAAAACAATCTCATTCAAACTGAGCAAACACTGTATTGAAGTATCAGTGATGCTCAGTAGCTGGTTGGCTGATGTGTTTCAAAGCGTTGTTTTTCTCCTCATGTGTTTCAGGTTGCGGTAGCAGCCCACGCACGCTAACCGTCACTGTCCCAAACACCCGTCGCTCGCTGAGCGCCGTAGGAGCCCACGGGCGGCCCCGGAAACGGAGCCGCATAACCAGGCCGTGGCCGAATGGCTGGCGAGGTGAGTACAACACAAACACACACTGGTGGGCTGAAAAAACTGAATATTCGTTGAATTTACCCCCATTTAATCCCAATTCTTTCCCAGACATGAAAATGTCCAAATGATGTGTCATTAGTAACCCTTTGATACAATCAATAATTGCTTAAAAAAAAAAAAAAATTTTTTTTGTAAATATGTATGTGAAATTGTAGAAAGTAAAATAGTTTTTTGTGACCCTGGAGCACAAAATCAGTCATAAGGGTCCATTTTTGAAATTGATTTATGCATCACTGAAATCTGAATACATAAGCTTTCCGTTGATGTATGGTTTGTTGAAAATCTGGAATCTGAGGGTGCAACAAAATTAAAATATTGAGAAAATCTCCTTTAAAGTTGTTCAAATGAAGTTCTTAGCAATGCATATTACTAATCAAAAATTAAGTTTTGATATATATTTACAGTAGGAAATTTACTAAATATCTTTCACAACACACTTTTATTTAATATCCTAATGATTTTTGGCATAAAGAAAATGCATAATTTTGACCCATACAATGTATTGTTGGCTATTGCTACAAATATACCCCAGCGACTTAAGACTGCTTTTGTGCTCCAGGGTCACAGATATCTTAGCCCAGCTATTTTAAACTGTTTGATCACATTCTATGGTTACTAAGTAAAAACCCTTTTAACACTGAGATAAAAGACAAAAATACAACCATCAACGTATTTCAAAATTGTTACTTTTTTTGTAACACACATCATCCTAACGCATATTACAACATTAATATTGCAACTTATTTATAACATTTGAACTTTTAATTTAGTGCAATATTTTGTCATTGCAACATTTTAATCAGTAATTGCATTTATATGTAAACCTAATTTCACTGTTATCACTATTGTGACCATCGTCATGTTATCAGCCATACCACACTCAACAAAACTCATGGAATATATCTGAATTCATATATTAATACTAGACACCTTAAAAATAACATACCAAAATCTATATTAACACACTTAATAGCCTTTTGTTTTGGAGCTTTGATGCAGTCATCATCATCTCTGTGAGATTACGTCAATTTGTTGTTTATAGTTGTATAAGCAATAATAAAAATTAATTTAATCATTATGCACTTTTTCCGCAGATAGTTTTGAAGAGACGTGCATTGGTGCACATTTTGCCTGATGCGCCCCTCTTGTGCCTCAGGAAAGAAGCCAAAATCATTTTCCCCCTCAAACTGAGATTATGCCTTTTAAATTTGAATATAATTCAAATATTGATAATATTTAAGTAATAAAATTCAAATGTAGTTTTTCAGCCATTTTGACAGATGCACTGATGTGTCAGCTACTGAGCAGTATTAGCCGTTAAAAGCAATTAAGCGGTGTAAAACGGCAGATTATTTCCTGTTAATTAAAAGAGGGCTGAAAACACACATCACCCACGCTCATTTACATATATGACCAATATCATGTATCGCAGTATGAGTAATCCTGTGAATGAAATACTACTAAAGCACAAATGTGCTTCATCTCATTTGAGTTTCTCTTTCATCTGGAACTTGAATGTTGTCCAGCCTAGTGTTAATTTAGTATCATTAAGATATTATTACAGCTTATATTGATCATTTCAGTTGATTTTATTTTTGATACTTTAATTTAATTTAATTTTAAAGTAATTCTATATAGATTCTAGTTTTTTTAAATAAAAAAAACATATACTTTAGTTTGGTTTTATAATTATATTAGTACATCAAGAGAGGAGATGTTTCTTTGGCAACAAGATAAAATTATTATTATTCTTTCTTTTTTTTTGGTAAAATTAACAAAAGTAATTTAGTTGTGTATAAGTAATGTGTTTTTGTCACGCTCGTTTTTGTTTTAAAAATTTGTATAGCTTATTTTCCCAGAATATTTTTTAATAATTTTATATCCATTTCAGTTATTTTATATTAACTAAAACAAAATAACTTAACGGGTTTTTTTGTTATGTTTTTTAGCGTTTTTATAATAATTTTATTTTAGTTTATTTGATATAGTTTAGCTTTTTTATATTGTATTTTGTATGAACAGAATTTTGTTTCTTTTAGTAACTTTTGGCTTTATATGTATATATATATATATATATATATATATATATATATATATATATATGTATGTATGTATATGTATGTTTATTTTTCAATATTTTTTTCTTCACTTTTAGTTAACACATCAAGTTAACCTAAATGAGAAATATTTCCTTGTACCATTTGAAGCAATTTTTTTTATTTTTTATAAAAACATTGTTTTTTGTTATTAGTTTTTTTTTTCTAGGTTTTTTTTTAATAATAATTTTATTTCAGTTTATTTGATATAGTTTAGCTTTTTTATATTTTCTATTTTTGTACGAACGGAATTTTGTTTCTTTTTAGTAATCTTTGCTTCCTTTATTTTATATATATATGTGTGTGTGTGTGTGTGTGTGTGTGTGTGTGTGTGTGTTTATTTTTCAATAATTTTTTTCAATTTTAAAGTTATTTAACACATCAAATTAACCTGAATGGAAAATGAGAAATGTTTCCTAAAGTGTTTTTTTATAATTAATTTTTTTTTTTTTTTTTTTTTTTTCCGCTTAGTGATGGGCAAGATTAATTGCATTCAAAATAAAGGTTTTTGTTTACAATATGTGAGACCCAGAGCACCTAAAACCAGTCTATAAAATAATTTTTCGGTTTGGGATTTACATCATCTGAAAGCTGAATAAATAGTCTTTCCATTGATGTATGGTTTGTCAGACTGTGGACGATATTTGAAAATCTGGAATCTGAGGGTGCAAAAAATTCAAATATTGAGAAAATCACCTTTAAAGTTGTGTTCAAATGAAGTTCTTAGCAATGCATATTACTAATCAAAAATGAAGTTTTTAATATATTTACAGTAGGAAACTTACAAAGTATCTTCATGGAACATGATCTTTACTTAATATCCAATATTTTTATAAAGAAAATGGATAATTTTGACCCATACAATGTATTGTTGGCTATTGCTACAAATATACTCAGCACTAACACTGCTTTTGTGCTCCAGGGTTACATATGTGTGTGTTACATGTATATTTATGAGTATATAAATACACACACATGTACAATTTATATTTTGAAAATATTTACATGTGTATATAGTTATATTCTATATATTTAATACATAATATATATGACAGTACACACACACACACACACATATATTATATAAACAAAAACTTTTATTTTGGATGTGATTGATGGAGTTACCTAAAGCACTATTATTTTTTATTCATCGTCTTCATGGTTTAGTTTTGCATTAATGAGCGCGATGGTGTTTGTGTTGTCGATACTGGCAGATGAGGGAGCAGCGGACGCCGGGCGCCACAAAGCACAGACTGAGGCATGAGGTATCACGACTATAGAGGATCAGGAGCAGCAGGACCCCCTCTGGGACTTCCTTCCGTCCGATGAGGGCGAAGAAGAGTGAGCAGGACGAAGAGAAGAGCGGCGCGGAACGCGGAGGCGTCTCCAAGAGCAGCGCCAGCGTTCACGGCGCACTAGCGCTCATCGAGCTGGCTAACAATCTCTCCGCCCGAAACGCTCAGCGACTTTGAGACCTCGCCTGGGTTTATATAAGCTACAAGCACCTATTTTGATTCCTGTTGTACCTTAGGCTGCTATGATGGGTAGTGATATCATTATATGAAGAATGTTGTCGTGCTTTTCTCAGCTTGTTAAGGGAGATGAGACGTCTCTCTATGCTCTGTTTCGCTGTGTGCACTTTTGTGGAAAGAGAGAGAGAGAGGGTGTGTATGTGTATGTATGTATGTGTGTGTGTGTGTGTGTGTGTGTGTGTGTGTGTTGAAACAGGGTGTGGTGACCGACCTGCTAAAGATGAAGACTTACTGACGGCAGATGGCATAGCTATGTACACAGTCCTAAGCTCCGCCTCTGCATTTGTCTTCCATCACATTGGTCATGTTTAATCATGTATTTATTCTTTGTATTTAAAGCCACGGCTCAGGCTTCGCAATAACGCCAATAAAACTAACCAGCTTTAAGATGCCGCATTGGTACACGCTGTAAACTAGTGTATAGAGTTGATGGGAAACCGAAGCAGCACTTACGATATTAATCTACGACTGCTTAGGCTCACACTTCCAAAGATCGAAATTGAATCTAAAAATCACTGTCTTCGCGATCCGTAACACTAAGTTTTTCTGTTCACGTGCCGTCTCGTGCCTGCTCGGATTAAATGATTTCATGGATTCGTTTGGAAACTGGAAGATGTTTGTCATTGGAAATTCACCCCCCACATCCTTGGGAAAGCCGTGCACTAACTGATCGATGAACGTAATCGAGCGTTTTTCTTTATTCTGAGTTCTGTGCTCAAAGGACTTTTGTAAATGTAAAGTGGGCTTTTCCTGATTAGTGTTAGCACTTCAAGTTCTCATTAAACGATATAAATCCCTTCTGGTGGTTGCATTTGTGTTTGGCTTACACGAGAAGTAACGAAACTGGTTTTCAAGCAGCTGAGATTTTTAGCGGTTTATTCTGAGTTCTGTGCTCAAAGGACTTTGTAAATGTGTAAAGGGCTTTCCTGATTATGTTAGCACTTCAAGTCTTCATTAAACGATATAAACTCTCTGGTGGTTGCATTTGTGTTTATTTACACGAGGAAGTAACGTGAACTGGTTTTCAAGGAGGGATTTTTAAAATATTGCACTCACAAAACGGCAGTAAATGCAGATGTGCTGTAGAGGCAGAGCACGGCAAAGCTTGAGATGTGAAGGCTCTTGTTTGTCTTCTGCCGGTTTGATGTTTGATTCTGGCGCCGTGGGCGCCAAGCTGTTAAACGTGATGGGGAGTAAATCAGAGCAGCCGACATGCTGAGAACAAGAACGGCAGTGTTAGGAAACAGAGATAATTTCAAGAAAATTAAAGTTTCTACCATATATTCAAGCCTATGAAGTTTGTCCATGAGAAGATATAGGTCTCCACCAATAAACATGCCAATATACGCCACAGCAACGCTCTGAGAGAAAACACAAACAATGCTAAATATTTAAAGGTTAGAGATATATATATATATATATATATATATATGTATGTATGTATATGTATGTGACCCAGAGCACAAAACCAGTCATAAGGGTTGATTTTTTGAAATTGAGATTTCTACATCATCTGATAGCTGAATAAATAAGCTGTCCATTGATGTATGGTTTGTTAGGATATGACAATATTTGGCCGAGATGAAAATCTGGAATCTGAGGGTGCAAAAAAATCAAAATATTAAGAAAATCACCTTTAAAGTTGTCTAAATGAAGTTCTTAGCAATGCACATTACTGATCAAAAATGAAGTTTTGATATTTATGGTAGGAAATTTACTAAATATCTTCATGGAACATGATCTTAATATCCTAATGATTTTTGGCATAAAAGAAAAATGGATCATTTTGAGCCATACAATGTATTTTTGGCTATTGCTGCAAATATACTCCAATGACTTATGACTGGTTTTGTGCTCCCGGGTCACATATTATGGAGTATGATAGACTAACTTTATAATATATTATATACAGGGTTTCTGCAGGCTTTATGAAGGCAAATTTTTAAGACCAAGTAAGGAATAATTTAAAGGAAACGAAATACATCAATATGGTCTTTAAATGTCAATGTCTTCTATTAGTATTAGTAATGCTTAAAAGTTTTAAAATACATCTTTTAACCAATTCTCTATAACTTTTTAATTCATTTTACCAAAAAAAAATGGCTTGGATCACACAAAAAATGTTCTTTCTCAATTTTTGTCTTGTTTTCCAGGAAATCCCTGAAGATCCTTAAATTAAAATATTTTTACTGGAGACAAAATTCTAGTTTTCTGCGAAATTCATCAAATTAATTGAGTTTATGATTAAAACAAGAACAAATATCTGCCAGTGGAGTCGGAAAAATCAACAATTCAAAAGGAAACGAGTGTTTATAAATATATGAACTCATTTCATTTTAATTTTTCAGTTTAATTTTAGATTTTGATTCTTAAATAAATGTCTTGATTTAAGGATGTTTAGATATTTGTGCTGGAAAACAAGACAAAAATAATGAGGAAGATTTTCTTAAGACTTTCCGCTCATTTTAGACCTTTTAAGGCCTTCGTTTGTAGGAAAAAAAAGACTTTAAGACCTACAGAAACTCTTTAATATAATAAAATATATTATTATAGCACAATAAATAATAATGAGGATATATATTTAGTGAAGATACTTTAATTGCCCCAACGACTGTGGTAGTTAGTGCCGTGTTATAATAACTGCAGAGCATGATGGAATACATCAAAATAAACCTGAAATGAGAAAATACTGAAGTTAAAACAAAAAGAAAAAATTATATAATTTTTTTTATCATTAGAAAATTGTATATTTTTTAATTATAATATATATAATGATATATAAGAACCATATATTTTATAATAATAAAATACTAAAAAAAAACATGAGAAAATACTGGAGTTAAAAAAATATATATAATTGTTTTTTTATCATTAGAAAATTATATATTTTTAATTATAATATATATAATGATATATAAGAACCATATATTTTATAATAATAAAATACTAAAAAAACATGAGAAAATACTGGAGTTAAAAAAATATATATAATTGTTTTTTTTATCATTAGAAAATTATATATTTTTAATTATAATATATATAATGATATATAAGAACCATATATTTTATAATAATAAAATACTAAAAAAACATGAGAAAATACTGGAGTTAAAAAATATATATATATATATATATATATAAAATTGTTTTTTATCATTAGAAAATTGTTATATATTTTTAATTATAATATATATAATGATATATAAGAACCATATTTTATAATAATAAAATACTAAAAAAAAGGAGAAAATACTGGAGTTAAAAAAAAAATATATATATATATATATATATATATATATATATATATATATATATATATATAATTGTTTTTTTTATCATTAGAAAATGATATATTTTTTAATTATAATATATATATATATAATGATATATAAGAACCATATATTTTATAATAATAAAATACTAAAAAAAAAAGAGAAAATACTGGAGTTAAAATATATATATATATATATATATATATATATATAAAATTGTTTTTTATCATTAGAAAATTGTTATATATTTTTAATTATAATATATATAATGATATATAAGAACCATATTTTATAATAATAAAATACTAAAAAAAAAGAGAAAATACTGGAGTTAAAAAAAATATATATATATATATATATATATATATATATATAATTGTTTTTTTTATCATTAGAAAATGATATATTTTTTAATTATAATATATATATATATAATGATATATAAGAACCATATATTTTATAATAATAAAATACTAAAAAAACATGAGTTGGACTCACCCCATGATACAAGACAATAAAAAATGAAATATGAACATAACAGACATCCATCCTTCAAAGGTTAGAGCCTTAAAATAAGAAGAAAATATTATGAGATATGTTGAAATTCTCATTTCTAGTTTCATTTTCTTCATCTTCTCACTCACCTTCTGTAAATCTCCAGTGTAAGCGCTCACCAGGACCGTCGGGATAATAATGATAAAAGCGTTATAAAACAAAACCCCATATTTACCAAGACCCTGAAACAACAGAAAATGAAGGCAAGAGTTCATATGTGTTTGCATACTGGGTTTGGCTGCAGATTTGTGTTTAATCAGAAGGGTAAAGTTTACACCTAATGACTTAAGTGTATTTTTAACCCAAACCAAAATTAATCACTGTTAATTGATAACACCTAGTCACGTTGATATCTGACAGCCTGCTGCAGTAGATATGATGCATGTGGAAAAGCCCAAAGCAACAGTTATCATCAGTTATTTTCAGAAATCATCCATCACTGATAACTCCTGCTGTCATAAAGCTGTCATGTACCTCCATCCCCAGTTTCTTCTTGGTGTAAACTCCATTAGCGGCCGTGAAAACGTCGTTTAGCAGAACAAACGTGTATCCTTCTGCGTTGAAGGACAGGTCCGAGCTGAAGCAGTCGGGTCAGAGTTAATAAACACACCTGTGTCTGTGTATATATTATATATGTGTGTCCCTGGAGCACAAAACCAGTCATAAGGGTCAATTTTTTGAAATTGGGATTTATGCATCATCTGAAAGCTGAATAAATAATCTTTCCATTGATGTATGGTTTGTTAGGATAGGATGATATTTGAAAATCTGGAATCTGAGGGTGCAAAAAAATCAAAATATTGAGAAAATCGTCTTTAAAGTTATCTAAATGAAGTTCTTAGCAATGCATATTACTAATCAAAAATTAAGTTTTGATATATTTACGGTAGGAAATTTACAAAATATCTTCATGGAACATGATCTTTACATAATATCCTAATGATTTTTGGCATAAAAGAAAAATGGATAATTTTGACCCATACAATGTATTGTTGGCTATTGCTACAAATATACCCCAGAGACTTATGACTGCTTTTGTGCTCCAGGGACACAAATATATATATATATATCATATTATCATTTACATCTGTGTTCATGTACCTGGCTGCCACCAGAGCGCCCACGATTATCGCCAAAACACTGCACACCAGCGACGGAGAGAACCTTTTCCTGAAGAGATAAATGCAGAAACACACACAGTCTTGTTATGCAGTCAGTTCAACGCGACACTGCGTCACTTTTGGCCTTCTAGCAGTTAAAACATAAAGCTACTTGCGGAGGAACACATAAATTCTGCGACATCAAGCGACATTAAAACTCTCTAATAACCAAAGAAAGACGGATATCTGAAAAAACATAGTTAAGACATAGGTAAGAACTGATCGCTGTTGTTTCGACTTTTTTTTAAACTGCTGACTTTAGACATAACGAATGACTGATATTCATATCAGATAATGGTGGAAACTATAACTTTGCATGGCTATTTACAGGCAAGTACAGACCACAGAAGGAAGTGTTTCAGAAATGGGCAGTTATCAACGTAAACATTGTTTTTAGTGCTACACAAACTATGTTGGTTCATGTTTTATTACGCATACTGTTGCTTTACATTTTCGCATGCAATCTCTTTCCATTTCAAGCTACATCCACTTCATTTAGCAGCAGCCTGACCATCTTTATTTACAGATATGACACGCACGCACAGATGAATTATGAAACCCACACACAAATACACTATATATATATATATATATTTTTTTTTTTTTTTCCCCAAATATGATTAATGTATTTCAAAACCTAAAAATATTTTAAATATTACAAAAAAAGGATCAAAAATAAAATTTTCTCTAAAATATATTTATGTAAATATATTTTCCACCAACATATTTTTTGTATATTTTTGAAAATGTTTTTATAATTTGAAATAAATGTATCAAGCCCCCACTATAACAGCTGCAAACATTTAACACAACTGAATAAATAAAAATAAATAATGAATAATACTATAAGACTGTAAGTGTATTTTCTTGCCTCTGAAATATTTTGGTATATTAAAGTACATTTTGGCATGAAAATGTTTTTTTTTTTTTTTTTTGTATGAGCGACAGAATCAAAATACAAATAAATATTATATGCTTGCTTACCTTAAGGATTTAAGGTAAGGCAAAAAAAAAAGGGTTTTATGGTGTATTTGCTCATTATTTAAATTTTTGAACAAAAAAGTGGCATTGTATCTGTAAGCATAATTAAAATAAAAACATATTTTCACTAAAAGAAAGTATATACCTCAGTATCCTGGATTCCATAATCATTGTGAGTAAAATGGTGAATTTTCTGAGCACGGTGAACATGGGTAAGCTGAAAAACACAAAACACCAGCTTCATATGAGTTTGTCTTTATGCAAATCTCTTGTGTTTCTATGTATTTACCTGAGTTTCTTAGTTCCTCCCAGTCCAGTCACGTGATTCCCCACATATAGCAATGGTAATGGAAATATCTACAGTATAGAAAAATAAACAATCATGACAATGCAAAAATAAAATGCACATAATAAATAAATTATAAATTACCTTTCCAGGAATACTTTTGTCAAAGTCTTGAAAATGGATAGCTTTGTTCATTTTGGCAACATATAGGATGATGATTGTAGCTGTCATCTATGAATAAACAAAATAATATCAGATATATTCCTATGTTTGCATACATTTTTAAAACTTATGAGAATGTTTCTCACCTGCCCAATTCCCAGAAACATAAATGAAGGAAACCTATTAAAATAACACACGTTATAATTATGATTAAGCATAGGTTGTTCTTCTAATATGATTCTAATATCACTCACTTGTACTCGGTTAAAATACTTTTATTGACCACGATGATGAAAAACGAGGAAAAGGCGTAAAAGGCGGCGGAAACAAACTTCATGAGTCTCGCGCGTTTAACCTCGTCGTTTAACGTCATGTTTGTTTCGGTTTCTTCAGTCTTGAACTCCCTCAATCCTAACAGTTTTCGCTTCTTTCGCAGGTCTGGAGACTAACATGCTGTACTAACACCTGAAACCAGTCCGGAGAAACGCTGAATGAGCTGCATAATCAAAAATCAGTTAATAATTCATTAAACGATACAAACCGAACGAGTCCAAAATGAGAACTAACTCAGGGGGGCGGGGTCTCGGGATGGGCGGGTCTTGGTGGCGCGGAAACGGCCTCTGATTGGTCGAGTTGAATGTGTCAATATTTACTGTGTCTCTTATTAAAATAATAATAATAATTGATGACAACCGTATTCACCTTTTAACAAACGCTATACAAATGCATTACAGAATGAGAAAACATGGGAAACAAATAACAGATAAATGGAAGAATCACAGGAATAAGAGACTCGTAAATCAGAGAAAATAGATAGGTTTGCAAAGGAGATATTAAAAGATGATAAGAGATGAAACTGCCCAGAGAGACAGGTGAAACCAGAAACAGGTGAAACTAGTCAAACTAGTAACTTAGGCTACAGTTAGTAGCCTAATTTCGTTAATCACGAATCAGTGACGGACTTTAAATAGTATTTAAGTAGTATTATAAGCATTATGCATTTCTGTTGAGCTGTTGTCATGTTTTTATGAAAAGCACTGACTTGTTTCATTCGTTTTCCGTGTTTATAAGTTTGCTGATGTGTTTTTGGGCTGAAAAAGACTAAACATTTTATGCTCATTTTACAATCATATTTATATAGGATTGTTTTCATGTCCTTGAAAAGGAACAGCTTTGACACATGAAACAATCATTAGTTTGCTAATAATAATAACATATGTGACCCTGGAGCTCAAAACCAGTCATAAGTGTCATTTTTTTAAAATTGAGATTTATGCATCATCTGAAAGCTAAATAAATTAGCTTTCCATTGATGTGTGGTTTGTTAGGATCGGACAATATTTGAAAATCTGGAATCTGAGGGTGCAGAAAAATCAAAATATTGAGAAAATCTCCTTTAAAGTTGTTCAAATGAAGTTCTTAGCAATGCATATTACTAATCAAAAATGAAGTTTTGATATATTTACGGTAGGAAATTTACAAAATATCTTCATGGAACATGATCTTTACTTAATATCCTAATGATTTTTGGCATAAAAGAAAAATCAATAATTTTGAGCCATACAATGTATTGTTGGCTATTTCTACAAATATACCCCAGCGACTTAAGACTGCTTTTGTGCTCCAGAGTCACATATAGTGTTTAATCCTCCACTAGATGGCGCCCGGTGCTGAGAAATCACCGCTATGCCCTTCTGCACTACACAGCATGTGGTGTTCACTATATAGGGACTAGGGAACGAGTTAGCGATTGTGAACAAGCTTCATTCTCTGAACAACAGTGTAAAAGTCCAACAAAGGTAGAAAGTAACTGAAAAAACAAATTTAAGATTCTGGGGCCAGTTTCATAAACTTAGGCTATGTACTATGCCCTTAAGAACTAGTTTGACCAGATAGCAATAGACAAGGTTTTTTTTTGTTTTTTTTTATTTAGCTCCATCACATATAAGTAGCTACAAGACAAAAAGTACAAGGCAGATATAAAGCAGTTTAAAGCATATAAGACAGAATAACAACAACAAAATATAAAATGAGCATATTCATAAATATGGAGAAAAAAAAATAATAGACAAGGGGTAATCAGTCTTACTTAAATTATTAAAGAAAAACTAACTAGATGACTAACTTTTTGATCAGGTGACTCGTGCAGACGCTTTCATTAAATGGAGAGAAACTTAAACTTTTTCAGTTCTTCTTTCCGCATAAATTACTCATCTTAAAAGACGGTTGATCCAAAAATGACAATCCTTGTTACTCATTCACCCTCAGGTCTTTCCAAACCTAGTGTGAGAAATCATAACGGAATTTTCATTTTTGGGTGAATTAACCCTTTAATATAACATTTAATGAATGAATGAATGAATGAATAAAAATGAAGAAAAGTACACTGTTAAAAAAAAAAAAGTTGTGTAAACTTAAAAAGTTTAAGGCAACCAGCTTCAGCAGATTTTTTAGCTTTCTCAGCTTTTTGTTGTATGAATTTAAAACAAGTTGAGAAAACCCCAAAATCTGCTGAAGCTGGTTGCCTTAAACTTTTTAAGTTTACTCAACTTTTCATTTGTGACCCTGGACCACAAAACCAGTCATAAGTGTCAATTTTTCGAAATTGAGATTTATACATCATCTGGGAGCTGAATAAATAAGCTTTCCATTGATGTATGGTTTGTTAGGATCGGACAATATTTGGCTGAGATACAACTATTTGAAAATCTGGAATCTGAGGGTGCAGAAAAATCTAAATATTGAGAAAATCTCCTTTAAAGTTGTTCAAATGAAGTTCTTAGCAATGCATATTACTAATCAAAAATGAAGTTTTGATATATTTACGGTTGGAAATTTACAAAATATCTTCATGGAACATGATCTTAATATCCTAATGATTTTTGGCATAAAAGAAAATCGATAATTGTGACCCATACAATGTATTTTTGGCTATTGCTACAAATATACCCCAGCGACTTAAGTCTGCTTTTGTGCTTCAGGGTCACATTTATTTATTTTTTTACAGTGCTGTAAAAAATCAAAAGTTGAGATAACTTTAAAAGTTTAAGGCAACCAGCTTCAGCAAATTTTTGAGTTTTCTCAACTTGTTGTATTAAGTTTTTACAACAAAAGGTTGAGAAAACTCAAAAATCTGCTGAAGCTGGTTGCCTTAAACTTTTAAGTTTGCTCAACTTTCTTTTTTTTTTTTTTTTTTTTTTACAGTGTAGTCTCAGACTTTTGGACCCCATTTTCCTCACAGCTCTACTTCCATTAATATGTTATACAAAGTGTGCACAAAACAAAAATAAAGACGTTAAAATAGGGTTTTTAATAAAACAAATGTGTTAAATGGAAGTAATTGTTTTGTTCAGTTATCCAGATATGCTTGCAGCTCATGAAAAACTCAGTTTCTCCATTACAGAACTATTTTGTTAGCTAATAATAAATAAAGCAGCTGCGTCCAGCTGTATTCATGTATTATGTGAGTGGGCGGAGTCTACATCAATCAGTCAATCAATGAGAAATCCAGCGTTCTCATTGGCGGAGGGGTGAGTGGGCGGAGTCTACATCAGTCAATCAATGAGAAATCCAGCGTTCTAATTGGCGGAGGGGTGAATGGGCGGAGTCCACATCAGTCAAATCAATGAGAAATCCAGCGTTCACATTGGCGGAGGGGTGAGTGGGCGGAGTCTACGTCAGTCAATCGATGAGAAATCCAGCATTCTAATTGGCGGAGGGGTGAGTGGGCGGAGTCTACATCAGTCAATTGATGAGAAATCCAGCGTTCTAATTGGCGGAGGGGTGAGTATGTATCTTTTTATTTATTATATAATTATTTGAAAAAAAAAAACACCTTGCTACGTGTATTACATTAAGCTAACTGAGACTTGTTATAGCACTTGCATATTGGATTGCTTCCATTGTCATCATTTGTAAGTCATCATTTGGATAAAAGTATCTGCTAAGTGACTAAATGTAAATGTATGTAAAAATAAGACGTATCTGAGAAGTGTTCAGAATATAAAAGTCTAATGCTCTAATGTTTTTGTTTGATTGACTATTAATTGCTCATCAAATCATGTAAAGTTACTAATGTACATCATTTCATTTGTTTGAGTTCATGTGAAAAAACAACCAACATACTGCCAAAACTGAAAAAAAGGATTTTATTGCATTAAAAAGCAGAGCATACAAAGATTATATACAGAAGATTGTAGTAAAATTTTGTAAAAAAATAAAAATAGAAGGACTTTTAAATCATGCAATGCAACAAGTGCTGAAACCGCTGGTAGATTAATGCATTATAAGACAGATGATGATGTTCATTCAGCCTTTGCATGAGTCCGTTTGTGTTTGCAATGCTTCTCGAGTTTCTTCAAGCGTTTCAAGACTTTGAGATCAGCGCAGATCCGCTTGTCTTTGATGTGTAATCTGTAGAGCAGTAAACACAGTTAATGCAGGAGCACAGGATTGATTTGTGTGTGTGTTTGTGTGTTAAATACTCACACCACTGCATCGATGTCACAGACTCCAGATTTGCGCTGGAACTCGTGTTTGGACACCATACACAGCTTGTCCCGAGGGATGTTCTTTGAAACTCTCACACAACAACTGGGAATGGCATCCACTGGAACAAAAGCAACATCTGGCATTGAATGAGAGTTAAATCTTCTCCTAACAAAAGCACACACTTCCTGTAGGATGTTTTGAGCTCAGAAAACAAGAAGGACAGAGACAGACACGTCTTCAATTATAGGGCATGTTTGATGCTCCCATAAAGAAGAGCGGTGCGTGTCACGACAGTGTCCCTGCTGTCCGCACTGACTCACCTTCTATTCAAGCTGCTTTATAGGTATGTGTGTCTCTGGCAATCAAATGCATGACTTTACTGACACCATTCTGACTTACTGATGCTGTAGCATGGGCTCCAGTCCCAGGGAATGCATGAGTTTTACTTTGTGCTAATCTGGCATTTCTGGTCAAAAATGACCGGCCTTTTAAAAATTGCTTGTAAATCAGTCATTATGCTAAGTTCTGAGTTCATGCACCTCAGTTCTTGAGTGAAAAGGCATTATTTGTGGATGGTTTTGGCTTAAAAACTGATGCGTGTGAGCTCAAATCAATGAAGCGTACGATAAATCAAAAATCCTCTTCGAGTTAAAATGACTGGAACACATGCTCGTTTCTGCCATGGAAAAAAATAAGTAAATTAAAAATTAAATAAAAACAGTATTAAGAGTTAACGGAGTTAAATAGTAAAAGAGTTCATTGTGATTTTTTTTTTGTTTTTTATCTCAATTCTGACTTTTTTTTCTCATAGTTTTGAGGCAAAAAGTTGCAATTACCTTCATTTTTTATAAACTATAATATATATTATTTACAATATAAGAGATATAAACTCTGCAGAATTGCATGACTTTTATGCAGAATTGCAAGATATAAACTCACGAGACTTATAAGAAAAAAGTTATGACTGAGTGCAATTTAAAAAAAAAAATTTTTTTTTATTAATTTATTTTTTTCTACCATGAAGTAAAAATAAAAAGGTATTTTTTTGTTCCACAGTTCTGACTTTTTTGCTTGCAATTCTGAGTTTGTAAAAAAACCCCTCAGAATTAAGATATAAAAGTTGCAAGGGTTAATAAAAAATGCACACATTGCATTCATGTAATCAACACTGAGCTGAATTGCGCTGAATAACAATACTTGTGTTTTTAGAGAATACATAATCTGTACTGCATGAAACGTTATAGAAATAAACGTGACCGACTTTAGGTAAAAGCAGCAAATGCATAACCCTAAATTGCACTATAACCTAAACATTTAATAAAAGTCAATATTACATTTTGCAGGTTGCATCAACAATATAAAGTGGTAAAGATGATCCTGATGTGAGATGTGTTTGATTCTGACCTTCAGTGCTGGTGAGGATGATGATGGTGACGCAGAAGAGCAGCAGGACAGACGTTGCTCTGAGCTCCATGGTTGAACAGCATTGAGTGTGAATGAACAGAGAAAAGCTGATTTAAAGCCACGCATGCGAGTCCCGTTCCGCCCTCATCGCCCGGCCTGCCCGGACTCATCAGCAATCACACCAAAGAAAACACTTTTACAAATCAGTTATGAAATCTCTTTTATAGCAGACCAAATGTTCCCCGCAGCGCCTCATTCAGGTGAATGTGAAGGAGCCGTTTGCTGCAGGTCATGCGTGACGCTGATGTCATTAGGAGTGTTTCTCAGGAGTGTGTTGATTTATGTTGTTCGTTACGGTCAGATGCGTGTCACTGGGTGTGTTCAGTAATTGCGTTGGATGTTCAAGCTTGTCTGTTTTACTTTCTTTCTTGATATCGTGACAGGAGCAGAGTTTCATCCTTGACCTTACAAGAAATCCCATTTATTAGAAAATGATACTCATATTCAGTGCAAAAAATGGCGTTGCCACAGAAGAGTGAGTCACCTAAAGTGATCAATTAACTTATATATTATAAATAGTTTAATTGAGTTTCTGAGTGTACATCTTGCAATTTGTGTTTTTTTGTATTTATGCCACGAAATAAAAATTTTTATCTTACAATTCTGACTTTTTTGCATGCAATTCTGAGAAAAAAAGTCAGAATTATATATATATATATATATATATATATATATATAAAACAAAGACTATTGAAAATTGTTAACCATTAATAATTAAAACAATTATTTGTGAAATTTATGTGCAGTTTTTACGTGAAGATTGTTTCCATGCACACCAGTTTTTATAATATTTATTATATATAATTTGAAAATATTTGAAAAAAATAAAATAAAATAAAAAAAAAAAATATATATATATATGTATTCCAACTGTTTGTAAATTAATAAATAAGATATATAATAATATATAAGAACTATAATATAATATAATATAATATAAAAATATTATATTTTAAAAATTAAAAAATATTTATTTATTTTTGCCTATAGTAACATTTACCATCAGCACCATTATTATTATTATTATTATTATTATTATCACCATCATCATTATTATTATTATTATCATCATTATTGTTATTGTTGCTTGCAACGGACCAAAAGAATATCTTGTCAAAATGAAACACGTGGCACGTGTTTGGCTTTAATTCTTTCATGTGCTTCTGTCACTTTCCTTTTCTTTTGTAAGCAGCTCCTTCCTCTGGTTTTCTAATGTCTGTGGTAAATCATCTGAATGCATTTGGTTTCCAGGTTTTACAGTGATTAAAGCATAAAGATAAATAGTGTGTATACTTAATTTGTCTTTAATAAAAGGGTTTCAAACCTGATCTGCAGGATCTGTCAGACTCAGAAATACAGTTGGAGGATCTGCAGGAGCTCCCAGAAAGGCCACAGACTGCTTTGGGCTGGAGATTATATGTTAGCTGGGTAATTACTCTCAGAAATCTCTGAATTATCATCACACAAAGGCAGAAACGGGTCACGCAGCTTCTGGGACAATAAACTCAAACCAAAGCCCTTGAAATAACAAACGAGACAAACAGATTGACTTTCAAGTCCGTTTACTACATACAGTATTTACACAGACAGCGCTGAGCGGAGCAACACGTGCGAATGAAGGAGCTACAGACACGGATCGCATCAGAAGGGTCTTGGTCTCCGAGTGGCCAGATTGAGCAAACGCAGCAGCATTCCTCCAGAAACACCCTTCAGAGCCACACCGTCTTCAGACTGATGGGATCCCACGTCTTCAGAGCAATCTGGATCCAGAACACAGCTCTCTGGAGGACAGAGAACATGCATCAAGCACTAATACCTGTCGTAGTGAGATGTGCAGAGCTTGAGAGTTAAAGGAGAGGTTTGTGTGTAATGTGACATGATGGGATGTTTTGCTCACCGGAGTCGCAGCAGACGCCTGGAGCTGCGCAGCGGCCCCGGGCCCCGCAGGACCTCCCGCCCGTCTCACAGGGGCCCGGCTGCAGGTTCTCCTCCATGCAGCTCAGTGTCTCTGGAGACCCGAGGAGACAACCCAGACCGGCCCCACAGCAGATACTGGGGCCCAAACAATGGCCCTGATTCCCCGGACCACACGCCGGACACTACACACACACACACACACACACACACAGAGAGAGAGAGAGAGAGAGAGAGAGACAGAGAAACACACGTTTGTTTTTGTGAAAAGTGGGGCCTCTCCATAGGCGTAATGGTTTTTATACTGTACAAACCGTATTTTCTATTGCTCTACACCAACCCTACACCTAACCCTACCCCTTACAGGAAACTTTCTGCATTTTTACTTTCTCAAAATAACTCACTCTGTATGATTTATAAGCCTTTTGAAATATGGGGACATGGGGCAATGTCCTCATAAATAACCTTCTCCTTGTAATACCTGTGTCATACTTGTGTCATTATACAAATTTATGTCCTCATATGTCACAAAACACACACACACACACACACACACACACACACACACACACACACACACACACACAGACAGACAG
>JAFVLL020015375.1:0-22930 GCA_021397915.2 Tor tambroides
GAGCTTGATTAGCTGGTTCAGGTGTGTCTAATCGGGGTTGGATCTAAACTCTGCAGGACACCGGCCCTCCAGGACCGAGTTTGGGCACCCCTGGTCTAGTTAGTTTTTTGATGCAAGGAACTCAAAAATATAATTATGCGCGCTAGGAACGCACTCCCTAAACTATATGTGCAGCTGTTTATTTTTTGTGTAGTAAGATCTATTATATATTTATTCTTTCTTAAATAAATAAATAAAATGATACAAACGAGATAGTTGTTGACATAAAAAGTAGTACTGGGGTTATTTATTTGGTAAACATTTTTTTTTTACTTAATGTTATTTTATCATTATTTTAAAATGTATTACTTGATGTATCTTTAACTCTTTTAGTTCTTGATGATTTTTTTTTTTTTTTAACGCAGACAATTATACTTTCTTAATCTAATCTACATTTTAGGTAGAATGGCTGCAGAAGGAAACCCAGACCCTGAATCCAGTGGTCAGGGTTTAGAAGCAGAGCTTGTGTCTTTGAGATCACAAGCAGAGGCGCTGCGACAGGAGCTGAAGACATGTAAGGATGAACTTCAGAAGTTACAGAAGCAGCTCAGCCAAAGCGAACGACTCCAGAAGACGACAGAAAGCTACAATGAAGATCTCAGACAGCAGGTGAGCCAGGTGCTTATGGAGAGCAGGGACAGTTGATGGTTTAAGGAGCATTTTGAGGCTCCCAGAACTTGACCAATAAAAGACGACAACCTTGTCAACACAAGAAGATTGCTGATGACACTGTGTCTGTGTTGCTTTAGGTTGATAAACTGAGTGCAGAAATCCATGAGCGAAAGAAGAGAGAGAGGGAGAAAGTAGATGCTGAGACTCAGACGGAGGAGTATACATGGACGGAGACGGGTTGGTCTTTTTCCTTTATTTTCTTTGTTAATATTCCTGTCATCTGCAGCATTGATGAGCTATTTAAATGTTGTTTTCCTCTGAAACAGATTATTATAATTATTACTATGGCGGATGCTACCAGTCAGGAACGGAGACAACAGCAGAAGCACAGGAGAATGTTGTCATGGAAACTCAAGGATATTGTGAACACACTGAGGAGCATCAGATAACAGCCGAGACAGCAACAGCCAATCCTGAGCTACCACATGAATCGAGTGATTTTCCACAAACAGAGGTATGAGAAGTGTTACTATTGAAGTGTTATTTATTTTTATAATAGATCTGGGCATTTATTAATGTCGGTATTGACATAGTTTGTATGTGTTGCATTTTGACATGAAATATTACCAAATGTCTAAAATATGGCCAATATAATCTAACATTTGGTCTAAACAATCTGTATGATGGTTAATATAACAAATCTCAAAAAATTACAGTAATGCCAAAATGTAGCCAGAACAATCTGACCTATTGCTAGAACAATAAAGTAAAAGTAAACTAATCTAACATATTGCCAAAAACCTGAATTACAGCCAAAACAATCCAATGTATAGTCAAAACAATCTATATTATGGCTAAAATGATAAAACATATCAAAAAGAAATTAAAATATGGCCAAAAAATAGCCAAAACTATTCAAACATATAGCCAAAACAGCCTGAAATTTGGCCAAAATAATCCAGCACCGTGAGAATTATAACTCAGTCTAAATTAAGGCCAAATTAATATGTAAATGTATAAAATATGGACGATGTAATCCTAAAAATAGCCAAAACAATTTCAATTTTGGCAAAAATGTAGCAAAGAAAGAAAGTAATAAAAAACAAAAATAATTTAGTCAAATTAATTTTATAACCACATAATCATAATATGGCCACAATAACCTAGCATAAACCCAAAATAGTCTAAAATATGACCAGAACAATCCAAAGTATCACCAAAACAATATAAAATACAACCAAAATGATCAAACATTCAGCTGAAACAAATGTGAGCAGTTTACAGCCAGTAATGCAAATAATTATTATTTAAAGTAATAATTATTAGCCAGTCTCTTGACTGTGCAAACATGTTCTCAGGAGGCCTCTGGAGAAGGCTCTATAGCAGACATGCTGAGAGCAACAGCAGAGGAAGCGCTCAACCAGACCAACTTTGTGTTTGATGAAAGTTCCGGCATGTACTACGACCATAGCACTGGATTCTACTACGACTCTGTAAGACGTTCTTCTCTCTGTTACTTGTGTAATCGACATGTGTAATCTTAATCGCCTGTGTTAATGTGTTTTTTCCTCTTCCCCCAGTCCAGTCAGCTGTACTATGATGCTAACACAGGCATGTACTATTACTACGACCCAGAAAGCGGAAAATACCAATTCCACTCTAGGATAGAGGTGCCTACAGCACACCCCGAAGTGGAGCAGACGCCACAGAGGAAGACCAAAGATTGGAAAAACAGGAAGTCGGTGAAGAACACAGATAGAGCTTCCTGTCCCGACGGAGAGGTGAGATGCACACGGGGACACATTGTCTTTACGTAGTTTTGTTATCACAGAGATTTGTGTTTGCTGGTTGACACTCAGTTTAGTTTGTCATTCACCATCTTGAGTCTCAGTTTTCAGTATTTTTTCAATCCAAAACATCTTTCTGGCTTCTGGTTCTTGCTCTCGTTGAATTGAGTTTGTGTTTGTGAGGGTCTGTAGAGTAGTCCAGGGTCTCAGAAAGGGGTCCGTCGAGCAGTTCTGAGCATTATGGGAAATTTGATGCCTAGTGGAGTTGACGGTCTGCTCTTCCTTTCACTGTAGGTTCAGGATTTGACTTACTCATTGGCTCAGTTGAAGATAGACCATTTGAGGCGAGTTGGAGTGAGAGGTACGGCCTTTATAGCTATAAAGTTATGTAGAGTTTTAGTATTTTTCCCCCCAAATGGTCGTAACAAGCAAAAGTCATTCAGTGATTTATTTATTTATTTTTAATTTTGATGTTTTTATTCACTACTAAATGCACTACTGTTCAGGGTTAGTACTTTAATTTTTTATATATTTTTTTATTAAGAAATAATTATTTAGTAAGGAAACATTAAATTGAATAAAAGTGATAGTAAAGACATTTTGTAATGTTTAAAGATATATATATTTTAAATAAATTCTTTTGAACTTTATATTCATAGAAAATTTGGAAAAATCCATCATAGTTTCCACACAAATATTAAACAGCACAACTGTTATTGATAACAATAGAAATATTTCTTGAGCATCAAATCAGCATATTAGAATGACTTCAGAAGTATCATGTGGCACTAAAGACTGGAATAATGATGCTGAAAATTCAGCTTTGCATCACAGGAATAAATTACATTTTAAAATATATTCCAGTCAAAGCTATTTATTTTAAATTGTAAAAATATTTCACAATATTAAGGTTTTTGCTGTGTTTTTGAGCAAATAAATGCAGCTTTGGTGAGCAAAAGTGATTTTTTTTTTTTTTTGGGAACAGTACTGTATGTAGGGTGCCAGAATTTGTTCTGTTGAATTTTAGAATCTTTTGGATTTCTTGCCTTCAGTTTTTATCTTTAACCTGGTTCATTTTATTTGATTTAATATTTATTGATAGTGTTTTGATTGGGGTTTCATCAAATCTGGATTCTGCCATTTCTTATCCCATGCCAAACTCTTCTCCACCGTCTTTTTTTCTGGCAAAAAGGACAAGAATTATAAACACATCAAACTATGATGCAAAACTTAAAGGGGACCTATTATGCCCCTTTTTACAAGATGTAAAATAGGTCTCTGATGTCCCCAGAGTGTATATGTGAAATTTTAGCTCAATATACCCCACAGATAAATTTTTACAGCTTGTTAAAATTGCCACTTTTAGGGTATGAGTCAAAACGCACTGTTTTGAGTATGTTGCTTTAAATGCGAGTGAGCTGTTGCTCCCGGAGAAGAGGGCGGAGCTTCAAGAGCTCAAGCTCCGCATTAGCAGTGCTAGCCTTTGCAAATAAACATTCCACTATTAATACAAGCCTGTTCTCTTTACAGAAAACTACTCGGTTTCAAAGTCAGTCATCTGGTGCCTGCATAATAAATTCGCGTTTATGAATTACACAGACGGGGAGCACGGCGGAATAAAAATAACAACATAGCTGGTCTCATGCTATCACAAACTTTATAAGTCCCACTTCTGATCATGAGCTCGACAGCTTTAAGCGATCAACTCACATTGCTTTCATACGCAACTTTTAACTACCACATTCCTATTCACGATCATTCTGCACTTGAAAGCAGCATTAGTGAAAACACACAAGAAACAATGATAGCTTTAGCAATTAGCCTTACAGAGTGCCAAGAAGCTCTTTCAGAAAGGCAATTTGTAAAACAAACACATGATACTTCGTCTGGAGCTGACGTTTGTGCACGAAGCGTTGGTATTAATTCCTAAACATTTAGGGGACGTTACCGATTTTTTCCGGGATATTTCCTTCGAAAATGAAATTTAACCAGTGTCCTCGGCTCAGATGAGGGGAGATTATGGCGACTCCTATGTTCATTAGTGCATCCCAAAACACAACACTTGTAAAGCCTCTTTGGCTCTGACAGTGTATATATCTCCAGTAATGGCGGACCGCAGCTTCTCACTCAGGGCTGTGTTTATGCTAATAGGGCAGAGAGCGTCACAAATGGGCGGGACTTTTTTCCCTCAGTGACGTGCACAGAGGGAGAATCTGAAACAGCTCGTTTGGAGAGACAGTTCTTGATTTATTGGTTTTATTAAATAATGAGTTGGTGGATTTTTTTACATTATAGGCTGGTTGTTTTCACACACTGCGGCCACACAGCTGTGTACAAACAGCTTATAAAAGTGATTTTTGCATAATAGGACCCCTTTAAGCCAGATCAGTAAGCGCTGTTTGGATGTTGAGGTTTTAGGTGGTTGTTTTGCATTACATTTTCTTGAACTAACTCAAAACTGAGACTCAAATGGACCTGGAAAGCAAATCCAAATCTTACATTTTCACCTCAAATAAGTGTGGACACAGTTTTGGTGACGCCCTGATTGGCTGAGTGTTTGCTCACTGACAGGACCATAAAGAGGCGGGGCCTGAGATTGTCAGACAGTCTGAAAACCACCACCGAGGTAAGAAGGATGATTCATCATCACTTAAAAAAGGACGAAAGTCTCGGTCCCGAAGCCCGCAGAGACCCAGCGGTACAGATCGATCCAGACGGACCAGGAGCCGAGACAGAAGCAGAGATCGCTCTACGAACAGAAAGAAAACCCGGAGGCGGAGTGAATCACATTCTGATGACTCACACAGCAAGAGTCGGAGAGAAAACGGGTCGCATTCTGATGGCATGCACAGCGGGAAGAGAAAGAAGAAGAAGAGGAAAGAGAGGAAGAGATCGTGTTCTGAGACTCGCAGAGAAAGGAAGTCACGCTCTGATAACGTGAGCGGTGAGAGCGAGCCGGAGGAGGGTGAGATCACAGAATCAGATGGAGAGAAAGAACTTTCTTCTGCATCATCATCAGCCTCGGCTGCATCTCCTGTCCAATCAGAACATGACAGTCCTGAGAGAGAAATGGAAACGCAGATGCAGGAAGGTGAGGGGAGAGAACATTGTGCCCCCTGCTGGCTGTTTGGTATTTGTCGTTTATAGATGCACTGTTATTTTTGAATGTGCATCAGGTGTACATGCCATATTTTGCATTACTGTAGCATTTTATTTTTTGTCTATCTGTATTGTGTGTGATTTCAGAAGCCTGGCCGCCATGTGTTCGGGTAACTGTGGTTCGCTCTCCTGTGCTGCAGACGGGAACGCTCTTCATCCTCACGGCTGATACAGTTGCCACCATTGGCCGGTTGGTACAGTTCTGTGTTTAGTTCTGTTTATCTGTTGTGTTGACAAGTTAACATGTTTGTGTGTATCTGTTTGCAGAGAGAAAGACATGAGTCATGCCATCAGAATCCCCGAGATGGGAGTCAGCAAGGTAAAACAAGCTCAAATCAAACTATACAGGCATTCTTGATCCAAAAGCACTTTTACTATGACATTAAGCAATCTGAAGTGCTGAGATTGATGCATTTTTATGGTCAAATGTCTTGATATGTCAAATAATGTTCATACACTGAAATATACTCTTTAAATCCCTTGTTTATTTTAAAGAAGTGTAAATGCATTTTAAATCTGACATTTACTATGATTCAAAATTTTTGGATCACTAAGATTTTAGTTCTGCTTTTGAAAAAAAAAAAAGTCTCTCTTGCTCACCAAAGCTGCAGTTATTTGATTAAAAATACAGTGTAAAGAACAATATTGTGAAATATTATTACAATTTTAAATAACTGTTTTCTATTTGAATATATTTTAAAATGTAATTTATTTCTGTGATGTAAAAGCTGAACTGTCAGCATCATTACTCCAGTCTTCAGTTTCACATGATCCCTCAGGAATCATTCTAATATGCTGATTAACTGCCCAAGCAACATTTTTGTCAATGTAGTATTTTTGTGGAAACCATGATGAATTTTTTTTTTTTTTTTCATTTTTCAGGCTTTTTTTCAGGAGTCTTTGCATAGGTTTAAAAACACCATTTATTTGAAATAGAAACATTATAAATGTATTTACTGTCACTTTTAATCAATTTAATGCATCCTTGCTGAATAAAAAGTATTAATTTCTTTAAGGAAAAAATTACTAGCCCCAAATATTTGAACGGTAGTTTATTTCTAAAGGAAATAGAATTATAATAACACCAGGAACATGTATCAAAACAGTAAACAGGATTAATTTGATTTCATTTTGACAGTGTGTTCTCTCCTAGTTGATGTTTTCTCACTATCTCTGTTTGTAGTCCCATGCAGAAGTTTATTTTGACCAGGAGCAGCAGTGCTATATGCTGATAGATCAGGGAAGTCAGAATGGCACTGTTCTCAACGGGAACAGAATACTGCAGGTAACACAAACACAGCTGTTCTGTCCCAACATCCTTTCACACACATCTCAACATGAGGACGTTTCTCAGAATGTAAACATGTTTTCTGTGTCCCAACAGCCCAAAGTTCGCTGTGACCCTTGCCCACTGACCCACGGAGATGAAGTGAAGATGGGAGAAACGGTTTTGTCTTTCCACATCCACATGGGAACAGACACATGTGACGGCTGTGAACCAGGACAGATCATTGCACACCTGAGCCGCCGTAAGAAAGACGACACCTCAGGTATGTATATGCATGCACATATTGATGACATCAAATTAGCATCTTTGCATGCTTCTGCTCACAGTTATCATAGTCTAATGCTTTAGTATGAATCAACTGCAACTTACATTTTTTTGCAACATGCATACGGATGTATGTTTCAGGAACTGTTCTCTGTAAAGAGGACAAGGAGGTTCAACGACAGAAAGGACTGAAGATGATGAAGGTTAAATATGGTCTTAAAGTAAGTTTTTATGTCCTGTACAAGCTCTTTTGGTGGTAAAACATGTTTTAAAGCACCTAAAGTCAGGTGTGTTTATGTTGGCTTTGTGTGGTCTGTGCTGCCCTCTTATGGTCAGCATGTAGACAGTCGCTCTGTTCCTAGGTTTTGGAAGCTACAACAGGTACAATATTTAACTACTAAAACGATGCTCAGGGCTTAAAGTTCTCCGGCACCGTGCCGGATCTCCGGCGTACGGCGTTTGGCTGCGGAAAAAAAAAGATAGTCTTACATTTAAAAAAACTAGATAACACGTTCGAGTTCATGAGTTCGCCTACCAATGGTATGAGAGGAACACAGCTTTCACTCTCAACCAAACTAACATTACTAGCCAATCAGAAGTTTTTGCTCTTATAAACACGAGACGCGCATAATAGCAGAGAAATGGAAAAGAAGCGGCTGCATCTCGAGCGCGACACATTGAAAAAGCTGCGAGGCGCAGTGGTCAAAGATGTGTATCTAGCGCCATATTTACATAAAAAGCTATTAAAAAAGCAGCAGAGTTTTGTAAACGGCTCAAAATAATCACGTCATCTCCATAAGAACTATATGATTTCCTGAACAAATTTACTGGTAGTTTTGAAAAGGATTTTAATTTACCAGTAAAGACTGTGTCAAAGGGGCTAAACTCTTCCTCTGCTTATGCGGTGAGTTTGGATTGCTTAACGTTCATCTGGGAAAACTGTGCTTTATCTCACTAGATTTGTAACGTAAATCATTTATAAACCTGTGCCTTTTTTTACAGTCTATGGTGCCAGCACAGGAGAATACATCAACATATTTCTAATTATGCAATTGATTGTACATCGCGATTTCAAAATAAAAGTGTCTGACATTGCATGTGGCCAAATATTAAAATTGTTGAATCACATGAAACATCACCAGGCCGTTGGCGCCCTCTGCAGGTATTTTTTTTATAATACAGGCATATTACATGTATTTTAACAGTGAAACCATGTAATTACTTGGTTTTGATACTTTATTTGAGCCAGTTATTATTGCCTCATCATTAGTTTATATATAAATATAGTCATATTAAAGCCTGTTTTTCAGCTCATAATTTTCCAAGTGTATGATACAGCTTTCTTTCTTCAGGACAATCATATATTCATGAAAAAAAAAATCAGTTTGAATAAGGAAAGCAGTAACTTTGCCATAGTATCCTTTCAAATTTTAAAGTTGCCACAGTTGCATTCTTTGCCTGTGCAGCACTTTATTTGTACCATTTTGTTTTATTAGTTTATTTATCAGGTAGTTTAATGGAAAAAAAATTCAAATGTTCTTTTGTTTGTTTGCTAAATAACCCGGTATATGTGTCCACCCCCGCAACCCCCCCACCCCCGGAAAAAAGTTGAGGCTCAGGATTTTTTTTGGGCTTTAACCCCTGGATGCTACTGTTGTACATATATCATGCTAAGGCTAGCATCACTGTTATTATTGTGCATACATTTTATCCTAAGGTTTGTTCTAAGCTTAACTTGTCTTGCAACGTTTGTGCTACACAGTGATTTTCAACCTTTGACATTATAAAAAGGACTTGAAGGCAACCAGTGTTATTTTAGTATCTTTGATACTATTTCTGGTTTTTGTTAGTATTTTGACTATTTTATTTTCATCTTTTGTTTTAATTTTAAAATTTTAGTAATTTTGTTGTGTGTGTGTGTTTTTATTAGTTAGATTTTTTTTATGTCTTTTTTTTTGTAAAGTTTTTTTTAGTTTGTTATTTTGGTACTTCAACTTTTAAACAAAAGCAACTAGCTGAAATAAAATAATTTACTTTTTAATTGTGTTTCAGTTAGTTTACTTCTAGTAATTAACATTTTTTTATGGTTTTAGTTAACAACAATAATAACCATATGTCCAACTTAATATTTGAAAGCAAGAAATAATACTTTTATTCAGCCAGAAATGATTCAATTTCTTGATTTTATATTATTTTTAATGTTTAAATTTATATTAGTCATTATTATAGTTAAAACTAAAATGTTAAAAAACATTACTTGAAATAAAATAAACATTAAATTAACATTTAAAAGACTAATTTTCATTTAAAGTACTAAAATAACAAACCAAATGAACTACAACTTAATAACTACGTTGACATGACAAAGAATTACTAGAACTTTAACTTAAATTAAAATAAAAACAGAAAATATATTTAAAAAATTCTCATTCAAAATATTACCAAAAACTAATAGTATAGCTGTAATGGTAATTTAATAATTTAAATACTTTTAAACGTATTTTAGAAAGTACTCTTTTGGAAAGACTCTTCTGACAAGGAGCAGGAAGCAACTGCCATAAAAACCACCCAGTAAACCAGGCAACCATCTAGTAATGCCAAGCTACCTCCCTGAACACCCTTTCCTTGTAGCGAGTTCTTAACTGTTTTTGTTGTATCATGACATTGCTATTAAGTTGTTGTTGGTCTATTTTATATTTCATAAGCATAATTCAGAAAATCGACTTGATTTTGTTGTATTTAAAGACGTTTGTATTTTCAGCACTACTAGTTGTGACTTGAAACTCTTTAGTATGCCTGCCTTAAAGATATGCGCGTGTGTGTGTGTGTGTTTCAGAGCAGTGATTATGAGGAGCAGAAGGCTCTGAAGAACAGCCGATATAAAGATAGAGCAGAAAACCGTCGGCAGACAGTCGGGAGTGAGGGAGCGTTTCAGAGGGACGATGCTCCTGCTTCTGTTCATGTGTACGTAACCTATTCAGTCAAACATTTACCCCTGTAAAAGAGATCTGTACTACAGTAGGCATCTTGCGCAACAATATGAAGTCTCCTCAAGGTTAAAGATGTTTTTGCAGACTTGTGCATTTTCTCATTGTGTGTGTGTGTGTAGTGAAATCGGAGATGAAAATAAGGGTAGACAGATGCTGGAGAAGATGGGCTGGAAACGAGGAGAAGGACTCGGAAAGGACGGAGCTGGAATGAAGGATCCGGTAATACTGATTTCTCCTTGTTTTGTTTACACAGTGTCATGTGTGCTAGTGTGTGAGATTTACACTCGCTTCCCTTTGTGTGTGTGCCGTAGATTCAGCTGCATGTGCGCAAGGCTCAGTCCGGTCTTGGTTCTGGAGCTGCCGTGTCGGTAGAGGACGCTTCGCTCACCAAAACCAAAAACCAGCGGAACTGGGAACGTGCGCGCGAACGGTTCTCTGATGCCTGCCAGGCTGACTCCGCCCATCCTGAAACCAGCCAATCACCTAAAGCCTGGGTCAAAAGTCAGGACACAGAGTGACTTCTTTGAATCTGATGCCAGACGTGGCCATTATTTGGCTAACTTTTCTAGACATTTCAGTGGAAGACCTTATTCTTATGAGGTTTGTAAATAGACGCAAGTTTGTTTTAAAGATTGCTGGTTAGAGAGAGTGTGTTTTTGTTTACAGTGAAATTCAAAAACAGAATATCTTGGACAAATAAACAATAAAAAAAAACAGTACATGCATTCCAGTTATTAGTTTTGCATCATAAAACATAATGGTTAAGTCCATCTTACTGCGTAAGCATGTGTGAAGAAAGTTCCATCCAACAATACAGTATCTATAAAGGCGTATCTTTGGTGGATCATTTTGCAGGATTTGTAGTTAAGGCTGCAGTTAAACCTGTCCAATCAGAAAAGAACAAGTTATTCAACTCCATAATAGTCTTCAGTCAGTCTTTTGTTTGGCTATAGACAGCAAATAGTTATGTTAGGGAACAAAATCCCATGTACTGTAATTGTGAAGCTGTAACCTTAGTATCACTGTCCACATATAAGCTGTTGTGACCAGTTTGGTCTCTGTATAGTTTGGAACCTGTAGCAACAACTTAAACATGATTATTATTTACCTGTTGCATGCATGAACACTTATGATTGTTCAGTTTTTTGCATCAACCTCATGTCTGGTTCACGTCACCTCAGAATCAAAAGAAAAAAACACTGAAGGATATTTTTAGGACTATTTAAGTACAGTTTGTTGTCCGTTTTAGTACACTATTTTCCCCAAATTCTTATGATCATAATGTACCTCGTTTCACTTTTAACTTTTTGTAGGTCTCATTATTTTCAGCAGTTTCTCATAATATCACCCTGTTCAAACACAATGTTTATAATAATATTATGATTTATAATAATTATTTAAATTATGAAGCATTTGTATTATATAGTAATTTTATATTTTGTAATATATATTTATATATCATAATTCTCATTATTTTCAGTGGTGTTTCTCATCAGATGATCCTGTTCAGTAATAACAGTAATAATAATAATTATTGTTATTATTATTATTATTATTATTATTATTAGCATTCCCATTACTGTAGTGTAAAACAACTGTAACAATATGTATTTAACTTTTATATTATGGTATAATTGCCGTCTGGAATAACGTATAATGAGAATGTAATGAATGTAATAAATAACTCGTATAATAGTCAGTATTTGTCAAAATGAATAAGTAATCTTTATGCAAAGTGATTTTTTTTTTTTTAATTTTGAGGTGAAATATGACTCTGACACGAGTTCGCGAGATTCCCCTGATTGCGCAGTAGTGCGCGCGGAACAGGCGGCGCTAGGACCGCGCACTTGTCCGTTCTGTTCGTGTGGGTGAAAAAGTTCAGAGAAACGTCACCTACCTAAAACCTCAAAAACTTCCCAGACAGCCTTGGCTATCGCTTAGATCTGGTGGAGAGAATGCTGACAAAATGTGCTTTCTGCGAGGTTTTAACTCTAAATAGGTGGGATTTCATGTAACGTTAACCGAACCTCTGAGGGCAGTTTGGACCGGGGACGGACAGAGATGAGCGCGAGCACACAGCTGCTGTCCAACGGACCACGGAGAGAGGTGAGATTCGCTCTGAACGATTCAAAAGCTTCGGATCCCACGGTTAAAGGTTTCTTCTGAAACACGGGGTTGTTGTTGTTTTTATCGAGCCATCGAAGGTTGTTTCATAACTAAGAGTTTGACGTTTTAACTAGATTAAGTGACAGTTTTGAAATAAGAACAAGAAATAACGCGACTCCGTGTTCTGTTCATTCTCCTACATGTGAAAGAATCAGTTTATAAATGGTTAAATAATAAATTTTACCTGTGGTGCTAAGGGGAAAAAAACTCAGGTCCTCCGTTAGTCAGTGCTCTTCATGACAGCGTTTAGTTCGTTCACATTAGTATGGGAGAGTGGGGTAAGTTGTGACACTTTAAGTTGTCCTTTAGGCAAAAGAAATAAGTAATACAACCAAGGGTATTTAACCATATGTGTTACTGAAATAAAAACGATTTGACTTGAGAAGGAAGTATTTGTAGGGCCCTAGAAATATAACTTAAGTGAACTTGTCCACTGTTTAGGGTAAGTTGAGTCATTGGGGAATACGCGAGAAATTTGCATTTTGAAATGTACAAAACAGAAGAAAAAAAAACTCATCAGAATATGTGAACTGTTACACATTGGCAAATCACCAGCATAAAATGTCAAATATATTTAGACCTGAATAAATTTGTTTTTGCTATAAAAGTTAGGTCATTGGAAAATACTTAAAAATGTGTTTTACACACAAATCTGATAATCTGTTTGACTATAAACTCATTTAGGCTCATGTAGAAAATGTTTTTTTTTTTATTTTTATTTTTTTAAAAAAAAAGCATAAAAAGGTTTAATATATGTTACTTAACCCCTTAACTGTCACTCTTTCAATTGATATATAATTTCTTATGATTTCTAAAGCGTGATAGGGAAAAAGGCAACTAAGAAGATGGTCTGTGACAAAGGTCAGAACTCCTATTGTGATGTAGATTTTTAAGGTGCACTCTTGTCACGCCATTAATCTAATAATTTTTCCTACATAGGTCATTGGAAAATACTTAAAAATGTGTTTTACACACAAATCTGATAATCTGTTTGACTATAAACTCATTTAGGCTCATGTAGAAAATGTTTTTTATTTTATTTTTTTTTTTTTTTAAAAAAAAGCATAAAAAGGTTTAATATATGTTACTTAAACACCGATATAACTTTATAGGATTGGCCCTTTCTATATATTGTTACAGTTTCCTTGATTAAGAGGTGACACATCTTACCCCATTCTCCCCTGTAAGTGTATTTGCAAATTAATAATGGCTTAATGATGAGCACCAATTTTTATGCACCATTTGTTCTTTAAAGTAGTTCTGTGCTTCCATTTTGTAGGGTTTCCTTTGAGTCAGTGCTGCCATGTTTAGTAATTGAGACTTTTTTGTCTACACCAATGTTACACTGTAACACTGAGAATTCCTGCTCTCTCTGTTACATTGCACATTTTAAGTTACATTTCTGTCATTTCACCTGGACAGTATTGCAGTCCTCCAGCAGAGGGCTGTCATGGGTGGCCTTGTGTATTGAGAGCATAAGGTCAGGTCAACAATCAGTGTAACATGCTGGACAGATTAAATCATCTGCAAGGAGAACAAGAGGAAGTTTTAATCTTTGATGAAGATGGGATGTTGTAATCTAGAGTACACACTTAAACTCTGTACTGGCTGTTGGAGATTAGGTGTTCCATTAAAGCAAAGATTATAACAAATACCTCAGTCGATCAAGAAGCTTCCAGCTGAGTGCCTAAATTAAAATATTCTCATTTACAAGCCTAAAATCTTATAAGATATTCCAAAGGATAATTTTCACATGTAATCTAATTCCCATTTCCCATTTTGTAATTGTAATACTTGGCTGATTAAAGAATACTTAACAATCGCATTGACAGTTCATGCATAATGAATCTGCTACAAGCTTCTGTGAATCTCTAACACTGAAGAGGTGTAAAAGCGTACCATCGCATTCTGGAAAAAAGTCACTTTTAATTGCTCTCTGTAGTGCTGGCTATGATCTTGACAACCTGAAGAGTTCCCACTGCTTATATAAATGTTTAACCACTGTCTGTTTTCTTTACTGCCTTTGTGTCTTTGATTTATACCAGGGTTCTGGATGATTACCATATTTATATAACATGGCATTCACATGGTGTCAGATTAACTTATTGAATACCATAGTATGTATCACGAGTAATACTATGATACTGACAGGGCATCAGTTGCACTTTAACAACTGGCACTTTGTTATATAAGAGGTAGACTAATGAAGCTTATTTCTGCCACAGAATAAAAAAATATAAAAGATAATTGTGATTTTTTTAAATCTGACAATTCAGATTTTTTTCTCACAATTCTTGGTTTGTACATCTCACAATTCTGACTTTTTTTCTAAGAACTGCAAGATATAAATTTGTAATTGTGAGATACAAAGTCAAATTTAAGCAGAACTAAGCTTCCATAGATGATAGACATAGAGTACAGCCTTTGTTAGAATGAAAATAGCATATAGTGTTTTTAAAATTGCAACACTGATCAGCATAATAATTCATTATATGGAAAACAGCAGCTTTGACATTTTTAATAATAACTCAGTTTATGTTTCATGGGAAAAGTCACAGGTTTTCGAGAGACATGAGAGTGGGTAGATTTTTCAGTTTAAGTAAATGATCTGTGGAAGGAGTGACTCCATTGGACTGACCCAATTTTTAAAGTTGCATTTTAAATCTTATTGACTCAGACATCTGCATATGCACCACATGTGATTTGGGTATAATAAATATATACTGCAAAATTCAAACCATAGAAATCATTCATCATCCCCATGAATAAGATTCCCCACTGATTATGTAAACGCTTAACTACAGTGTATTTAGTTTATCAGAATAGTGCATCTGAGATATTATTGGCATTTCCAGGATATACAAAGTCAAACAGACCTACAATCCATTATGACTATTGAACATTTTGCCTACGCGTGTACTGTATGGCACATGTGCAGAATGACTTGCAATAGTGACGAAGTTGGGCCAGAAACATTTTTCCCACCCATGCAAGAATCTGTTAAGTAAACTCCAGCATAATGAAAGGTCAGTGTAGTCCTATATAATCATATCTGGGCTTATCAGTCATTTACAGATGTTTGGAACGCTTTACAGCTTGGACCTGTAATATGCAAACATTTGGAAACCCAGATCTACTATCACTGAACCTGTTATGCATTTGGCAAATGCTTTAAATGACTTATTGCATTCATATTTTATCAGTTCATGCACTCCCTGGGAATTCAACCCTAGTGTTTAACCTGCAGAAACACTTTGTTTATGAATGTTCTAATGTTCAAAGAATTTTTGATGTATCAAGGTGAAGGTCAGTTGCATGGCCTTGTTTTGTTTTATCGGTTCATAAGCATGCCCACTTGGTTCATTGACAGAAATTAGTTCCTCTAGCATCACTGCAGCTGTACGGATGTATAACACATATTTTCTTTTTATTTTTGAGCAAATTATAAGTAAACATTGTGTGAAGTACGTGTTCAGCAAGCAATGTTGTATGTGCTTCATTTGCTTCAAATACGCAGCCTTGCATCTTGAAAAAAAAATCAGCTTGTTTGCAAAAAAGGCCTAATATTTTCTAGTTTGATTATGCTGAATTTAACAACATAAAAACTTTTTAATGCACTTATCAAAATAAAGCAGTCAAAAGTTTCCGTTTTAAGGACAAAAATAAGTATTTAAAATGCATTTAACTTACAGTCTGCAAAGAAGTGAAGAAATCTGTTCAAATACTCTATTTAATGTCAAATAACTTTTCAGAAAATCTGTATTTTTCTGTCGCCATTTGCATCGTCAAACAGATGTGGCAGAAAACATCTGGGTCATGTTTGCATTTTCTTGTCACTGGCCATAATTCTAACCTTGAAATCAGGATTATGCATAGAATAATGTCTTCAAAATCATTCATACATGTGAAAGTGGGCTGAGAATTGAACAAACAGTTGTAACCTAGCTCAGAGAAAGATAGGAAGCGTGTCTTTTTGGCAGTTTTTCAGGTGATTAGGAAATAATACAAGACTCCTTTACCTTACAAATAGTCGTCAAAAGCAAAAATGCAACAAAATGCATCATATTTTGTAAGAAAGTGTGACATGCTAGACCAAAACAGTGCTATTTTTGGAATCAGTTTTTAGAAATTAGTGAGAAACAAGCATTGGATTTCATTTCATTAATGCAGCATGGTGTTACAGGTATATCTAAATTTATGGGTCACCCTGCTGTCCAGATATGGGCATCAGTATCAGTTGTTGAGTCAATCACTAGTCTTGTTTATGCATTTTTGCATGCTATTGAATATGAATACAGTAATGAATATCAGTGTCTTTCTCGTTTTGACTCCACACACAGCAAAAAACGAATCCACCATTATTCTAAAATGAATTAATAAGCAGACAGAGTGAGAAAGAGAGAGAGAGAGAGAGAGAGAGAGAGAGTGTGTGTGTGTGTGTGTATATATATATATATATATATATATATATATATATGTTTTTATATCCGGGTGGGGACTTAAACCTGAATACACACAGACTCATGGGGACTTGTGTCACGGTGGGGACCTAAATTGAGGTCCCCACGGGTAAACAAGCTTATAAATCACACAGAATGAAGTTTTTTTGAAAATCTAAAAATGCAGAAAGTTTCCTGTAAGGGGTAGGTTTAGGGGTAGGGTTGGTGTAGGGCAATAGAAAATACGGTCTGTACAGCAGAAAAACCATTACGCCGATGGAGAGTCACCACAAGGATAGTAAACCAGACGTGTGTATGTGTGTGTTTTCATGGGAAGAGGGAGTCACTGATGTGCGTGCCTGTCACTGATGACGCTCGTGTGTCTTAAAGGAGCATGAGTTTAAGTTTGAGGCATATTCTCACAGTCTGATGCTTTGCGCCTGTTATTTAAGAGCTCCGCCGTCGTGATGAACATACAGATGATCAATACCGCGAGAAAATGGATCGCATCGTGCAGCTTGAACATTTAGTGTCATACGCCGAGGTGAAATGAGGGTGTAATTCGTCCAAAATGTGACATGGCACAAGCGCATCGGGCTCACGGTTGGACAGCCGAGGTGTCATCGATCTGATCTGATATGATCACTGATAAATAACGCGGCGAGATGGATCTCCTCTCCTTTTCTCCTTGGCGCGCGCGGGCGGGAGGCAGGCGGAACTGAGCAGCGCGACCACCGGCCAATGTACCGGGAGGAACGGCGGCGTGACAGCGGCCCGGCAGCGGCGGCGGTCTTGAGATCCGTTCCTCCGGGTTTTACGCAGCGAGGCGCGGGGAACGATGGGCTGCGCTCCCAGCATCCACGTCTCGCAGAGCGGGGTGATCTACTGCCGCGACTCGGACGAGTCCAACTCGCCGCACCAGACCACCACCATCTCGCAGGGCACGGCGACCACCCTGCACGGCCTCTTCATCAAGACCGACGCGGCGGACACCATCCCCTCCGTGATCGCCTACCAGAGCAAGCACACACGGACCAACTCCCACCGGGAGCGGAGCGAGAACAGCGGCGGACACATGTGCACGGAGGCCGAGACTCAGACCAGCAGCACCAGCGTCAAGGTACGAGGAATGAATGAATGGCAGGATGGTGGGAATCAGTTTTTAGCTCTTTATCTTACATTATTTCCACCATCTTGTCATTCATTCAGCGTGTTATTCCTGCATGTGTGTTGTTGTGAATCATCAGCTGGATGCTTATTGTTTACTATTAACTATGTCCAGTTTGACTTCTCTAATATGTTATTTTGCCATTCAGATGGTTACAGTTAGGTTAAGTGAATGAGTTTTGTTCATTCAGAAACTTCAAACAGGTGGGAGCCCAGTAAAGGACAATATTTACCCTGTGGATGTGATTTTTAGGGGTATTATTTACCTTTACAAAGACATTTTTAACAGAATAAAACCCATATCATTTATATTAACTATTTTATTGGAATCAGTTAATCAAATTATGAACAATTATGACTGTTGTCAATGAAATCTTCATCAAATAGGTGTGCAAAATATTGCAATTCTGTAGCTCAAATAGTAAAGCATGGCGCTAACAACATGGGTTCGATTCCCAGGAAATGTGGGAACTGATAAAAATGTATACATTGTCAGAACAAATTTTGATGTTTTTAGATTGATGATAGCATTACTACAGTGTGCGCAGATGAACTAAAACCTTCACTAGACAGGTACTGAATATTATGAAATAATTCAAACGTTAAAAAACAGATAAAAAAGTTTTGACCCAAACCCTGGTTAGTTTCTAGGATGTGATGTATGGGAACATAGTGGTGGGTCACGACCCAGAAATGGGCCTCAGGTTTGTTTTGATATGTTTTACATTTATGTATTTGGGAGATGTGTTTATCCAAGCTTAGCGACTTACATTGCATTTAAGGTACATTTGATTGGCTCATGTATTTTCTGGGAATTGAACCCATGATATTAGTGCTGCTAGCACCATACTCTGCTGTTTAGGCCAAATAAATTCATATGCTTATGGCCAGCATAGCACCAACGGTGTCATATAGTTATAATGTGCAATATTAAGTCATAGTATCTTTTCAGATTTCTAAAGAGAGGAGAAAAAAACATACTGTATCACTTTGTTTTTTGACATCAAGGCAGTGCATCCAATCAAACACTGCTTTATTTTGCTACTAAAATACAACACAGATGAACTGTGGGTCAAATAGCCAAGGTTATTTTTTAAATGTCAAATAATGTTCATTGTTTATATTATTTTATTTACACCTTTTATGCAACTTTGTACACCTTGGCTTTATCTGATATTATAATGGATGTAATTTCTGCACTGCAAAACTCCCTCTCTTGTATGTAGTAGATTTATTTGAATGCAGGTGGGGGTTGGATAGTGGTCTTTGTGTTCAACAAGTCAAATCAAGTAGGAATTAAATTAGTACTGTCTCAGAAAACAAGTTGGGTTTACCAAACAAGGCTCATGCAGTCTAATACTAATACTTTAGCATATTCTTGGGCCTGTTTCAAGTCTCGCATTTGATTTTAAGGACATTCTTGTTGACATTTTACATGATCAAATAGTTTGTTATAGGTCGCCATTGGGTAATTAAAGTCAAATCTGGGTTATGATGCAAAACGTATTGAAAACCACTGCCATAAACTGTACAAGTGGGCCCAAAAGGCATTTGGACACTTGGAATGCTCATAAAAATCATTGAATGCCATTGCATTTTGGGGCCACTGTATCTGTAATGATTATTTTGGTGTCTTTTATTAGTTTGTGTACATCTACAGGGTTGTTACAGGTGAAATCTCCAAAATTCCATGATAAATATTTTTAAAAATTGTAATTTTCTCTTCAGTGACTGTTTAAGTTTACCCTTGCTAAAAAATAAAATAGAAAAACCATGCTTTTTGAACATTGGATTTATTGTTGAAAAATGTATCTTTTTTGTCTTTTTCTGGGGATGATATTCCGTTATCTTTCAGTTTGCTTACATTCTGCAGATGATGTTGGAAGACTGTTGACCTGAACGCCATAACTCCTGCCATGTTTAGAATGGATATCGGCCTTATCTGAGTTAAAGTGTTTACAGTCAGATCGCGTGTAGAATTCAGATTAGAAATTTTCTCACACCGCAGGTGAGCACACTCTTAGACCTGTAATAAACACACACTTTTTTGTTAGTTTTGTCGAAGAATGATTACATTTCTCTGTCAGAGAATGATAAAATCGTGGCTCATTTGGACTGATTGGACTGACACAATGGAATTTGTGTTACGCAGCACAAATCAAATACTAATGCCATTTTAAAATCCTACAAGGACCATTTATAGATCTGTGTATGGATTTATATAATGGCTTTTAATGGGCACTTTGTGTGTTTATGTTGGTCGTCTGTCAGTTTGAAAGGAGATGTAGCGATTTTGGTACAATCTGCCAAGCGTGTGTGTGGTATAGTCAGATGCTTGCGCCCTCCGAGACTGACGAGGAACTCAATAATGCCATTGAAGTGTGTGTAACTCCGCACAGCTCTCTATCACTCACACACATTCTCATTGTATTCACAGCAATGGAGCCGATGTCCATTTTGAATTGAATGTGCATGCAATTTGGCTTTCTTGTGTGTGTTTGTGCATCTCTGTGTCTTTGCGAGAAATAGAGGCCTTGTGTTGAAGAAAGAGCGATTTTGTGTTTCTTTGTATGCATTTGTGTGTGTTCAGGCCACAGAGTTTGTTTACCCCTCTGGCTGTGAGCTCTGCAGGGTGTGAACTATCACATGCAAAAAGGCTGATGAATCTCAGTCCAGATATACACACACACACACACACACACACACATGGTTAGAGCGAGGCATTGTGGGAAGAGGTGCCCTGAGACATGTAGCGGGGGATCAGCGTTCTCGACTGACATGGGGACACATCACTGTCACAATGTAGCCTAACGTAAAGTACAGTCTGATCGGCTGCGGCTTCCCTCGGGAGGTCAGGAACATTTGGATAACATCGCTGCTCGCTGATTAGTGCCATCCTGCAGCGTCTGTCCCATGAGTTAGCATCATCTAGTTAACAGATTTCTTTGCTTTTGCTTTCAGGGGACACATTTGTACCACATGAACATGAAGATATCAGTCTATCTCCTCAGTGTCTTTTATTTACCTCCATGGTAGTGATGCAGTGGCATTATTCACCAGCATATTTATAGATTTTTTTCCTCTCTGTTAGAGAGAAATCCTGTGTGTAAGTTCAAGCAGTTAGTGAGTATAAATTTTTGGTTTGGTCTTGCACTCTTCAAAAAAAAAAAAAAGGTACAAAAGCTGTCTCTGAGGCGGTCCTTTTTCAAAAGGTACCCCTTTTGTGCCTACAGGGTGTGCATTGGTACCTTTAAGGTACATACTAGTACCTAAACTATATATATATATATATTAGTACAAAAAAATGTACTTTTGAAATGCTTTTTGAATATGTACAGCACCAGTGACAGCTATTGTAACTTTCTTTCTGAGGGTTTGCTTAGATCGGGCCTAGCAACCCAGAAGTTCAAAACCCAGAAGGTTTTCAAAATGTTAGGATTTCAAAAACTCAGGGTTTTTTCAAAAACAAAGTTTTTTTAGAAGTCTTAAATCTAAAGAAATTAATAACAATATCAACAATTATTACATCTATTATAGGACATAACGCTATATAAATATATAAAGTCTTTAAGAAATAATATAAATACCTTTTTGAAAGAAATTAATCATTTTATTTAGCAGGGATACATTAAATTGATCTAAATATTTTTAATGTTTTCAACATTAATAATAATAAGAAATGTGTTCATGAAAATTCAGCTTTGCATCACAGGAATAAATGACATTTTACATTACATTTACAGAAAACATGATGTAATATTGACTTAATATAAATTTAATATATAAAATATTTTACATTTTAAAAATATTTTACAATATTACCGTTATACTATATTTTTGATCAAATAAATCCAGCTTTTGTAAGCATGAGGCTTCTTTCAAAAACATAACAAAAACATTACCAACCCCAACATTTTGAATGATAGTGTACGTAATATAATTAAATTTCAATTTGTATATATAAATATTTGTACAATTTGCTAAAAAATTGAAAACAATTTTTTCTTTTACATTATATGTTGATTAAAAAAAGGCTTGAAAAATGGAACAGATACATTATTTGGGAATGAACATTATTTGATCTGGCCGATATCTAGTTTTGCCACTGTTAAAGCTGTTTTATTACACACAAGAGTAGAGTAGAGTAAGAAATTGCTTCATGATGCTGTCCATTGTAAGAACCAATCATAAGGAATGGTAAACAAGGTTAAAATGATACCCAGGATAATTTTCCTGTCATGGTAGGTTGCAGCCTCAGATTCCCTATATCATGACTGATTTGTAGATGTGCCCCAAGCATTGACCAGCTTGATTATGGTGCATCTGCTACATATGTGTGGAATATTACTTGAATGTGTTCTCGGTTCTAGTATGAAAATTACTAACTGTTGCCAAATAGTGAGTTTTTCAGGTTTGACAGGAAACTAAAATTAGACATTTTTCTCTATTCACGTGTGAGTGCTTTCCTTTCATTTCTGTGTTTGTGTTGAGGTTGTGTTATAGACTGTGTTCTCGCAGTCAGCGAGAGCAACAGAACTCCAGAGTAGTCCATGATGGTGGCATTAGTAACGTTGTTTATCATCTGGGAGGTTTTTGTAAACACTTGAAAGCATCATGGGAGTATGTAGGATCTTACAGGATGGGAACAGATTGTTTGAAATATGTTTAAATGTGAAACATTCCAGTTTACAAGCTGGACACATCAAGAGCTGCTCTGCTAACAGGCAGCAAAGAGCTAGAATTGTGAATTTATTCATTGATGCAAGATTGGTGGAGATACTCTGCAACTTTAATTTTAGTTTTAATTGACTACAAGTTATTCATAAGAGCAAAGGTGGCTGTGAAAATAAATCTGCATTGTTTATCCTTTTGATCTTTAATTCAAAAAATGCACAAAATTCTAACCTATCATTGAAGTAAAACGACTGAAAGTGGGGGGAAAATCTCATTGTGAAATAAATGCTTTCTCTAGTTCATATTGGCCACAATTATTGGCACCCAATTATTGCAATGTCCTTT
>JAFVLL020015376.1:0-19988 GCA_021397915.2 Tor tambroides
GTGGACTGGTGGAGAACGCGTGCACCTTTACAGCTGAGTACATTAAAAAATGACCTTTTCAAGTTTCTCCCTAAAGGTGCAGTCGGAGATAAAGAGGAAATGGAGGAGTTGGACGGTGAACAGGTACTTTGCTGTGGACCTGAAGCAGCAGCGTCACCCTTCGCTAGCGAGCAGTGGGGTGAACGGGGGGACGCAGCTGTCCATCCTCAGCAAGAGCAGCTCACAGATACGCATGTCCAGCCCTCTGGCCGAGACGGTCAAACTCAACCTGCCCACCTGAGCGCCTGATTGGCCCGTCCGTCCATAAGCCCCGCCCTCCAACTCACCCTCTTCACCTGCAGTAGGGCCGACCAATCACAATTAGAGAAGAACTAGTAATTATTCATGAAACCTCTGGATAGTATTTAAAGATTCCAAACAAGATCCAGAACGTGTCACCCATTATCGGTTAGAAACGATTCGTCCAGGGAAATATTTATAGTGCCAAAACTGTTTTGAGCTTAAAAGTTGCAATTCAGGTTAGGAAGCTTTTTGACCACAACGCAACTTTTTGAAGGCTTTCTAATTAATCTAATAAGTAAGCAACAACACAAGCATAAAAGAATGTTATTTTTAATCAATAATAATGCAGAACAGGGGCTGTACGATTCACACCGCAATGCCAAAATGAGATCGCGGCAGAAATTAGAGTGAATTTTCATATTGCATTTTGAGCCATAGGGAATGTGAATGGTTTGTGGTTAGAATGTAGTCAGAGAAACATCATTCCATTCATTTCTGTCAAACCAACAGCACATTGCTTTCTAGTTTAAGTGTAAATCAGATATCAGAGAGAGAGAGAGACGGGTTACATTTCAGTGTTACGATAAAATAACATAAAAGTGCCAAAACATGAATCTTTAAGTATTGTTTTATCTGCAAGCTATGTGTTTATCAGAAGTACACTATAAAAGAAAATGTAAAGACTTCGTGTTGCTCGTTCAAATGCTGTGTATTTGATTAAATGTTCTCCACAGAGAGATTGTAAAACATATTTTTTTACAATCAGCCGTAAATACAGAGTATGTCAACAATATAAGACTTATGAATGACTCATGAATTTAGATTATATGTAAATGTTGTTATGGTTTTGTGATTTAGATTTTGGCCAGTGTTTTCTTATTGTCATTGTTATTGTCACAGAGCCAATATCAGCAAATCGAGGATTGTCAAAAAACAGTTCTGTAAACAATTACCGGAGCGAGGAGGCTATTCCACAATTTATTCTGAAGTGCCTGATGGTCACAAAATAGCTTTGATGGATCTATTCTAAACAACCAGTGCCATGCAGTATTGATTTAGCTATTAGTCATTTAGTAGTGTAGATGAACATATTCAGTGTTCTTCAGGTTTGCTTTTACAATCTTTAATTTCTACATAGTATGACTATATTAATGTATACACAGTATTAGAGTGCGTATAAACATTTCTAGAGCTTTGAGATGCGCAAATCAACGCCATTACGTTACTATCAGGTGCATTATAAATGCTTTTAGGGCTGACATGTTCAACTGTGAGAGAAAAGAGACATTTGAGTGAGATGTGAAAGTGTTAAAGGGATATTTCACCCAAAAAGGATTCTGTCATATGTCATACCAAACCTGATTTCTGTAGCTTACTCTTGAATGAAAAAGTACAGTATGTTAAGCTCTGAAATGACAAAAAGCATCATTTTAGTTCCATAAACTATCCTAAAAGCATCATTTTAGTACTATAAACTATCCAATGAACGATTTTTAGGATGCTTTTTGTTGTTGTTGTTTTTCATATTTAGAGCTTGACAGCCCGTGATCACTATATTTTATATGGTAGCAAGGAAAGTATACAGTTTTGAAATGGCATGGAGATGAGTGAATGATGACAGATTTTAATTTACTTTGGAGTGAAATCTTTTAATACTTGAGAGACAGGTAACCCCCAACCCTTTACAAGTATCTGATGTCAATCTATGAATCCAACCAAATTTACCTAATCACCACTGACTGACAATCATAATTAGTTATCATCACTCACATTTACATGTTTGATCGCGAAAATAACGTGCATCAGTGTACTAAGTGGCAAGAGTCTCTGCTAAAAGTGTTATTTATTTCCAGTACAGTATTATTCTCTGCCGTGAGTGTAAATTCTCTGTATACGTTAAAGACGCACATGTGCCAGTAAATGATGGATGTACCAGCACTCTCTCTTTAGTCAACACTTGCGGTCATAAACGATGTAGCCTATGTAAAACTTCTGTGATTTTAAACGTGCCAATTTTGAAATGCAATATGCTTTTTTGTTGCAGCTCATAGTTGTCGGTGAATCACATGGCAGAGTTGAGGTGATCATTGAAATGTACAGTGAAGTGATGGTCGTCACATAGATCTTTAAAAAATGTGCGAAATTTATACGTTTTTCCCTTTTTTATTATTTTGAAGTTGAAGTGTGTAATTTGTGTGCTACTATCATCAGCAAACGAAAATGCAAAAATAATGACAGCAGTTTCCAACGCTTCTCATTTTTCATTGGCCGGATTAAACATAGCCACGCCCCCTCGCGCAATTTGTTGAGACAGACTGCGCTTTTCTTGAAAAAAATATTTCTGATGTGAAATACGTTCTGTACTTAATATGCAGAGACAAAAGTCATTTGTAGCTGGATTTTTCTAAAAAGGTGTAAACACTGGCTCTTTGGTGCTATAAAAACTTACTTGGTTTGAGCATCACTAACTGCAACATTAGCTCAACCAATGGCGTGAGTTAGGGGCGGGACTATCTATTTTTTGTCCAATGGCAGACGAGGAGAGTTATTATTTCTGCAAATCCGCTCGGTGGGGCGGGAGACAGAGCACATTTAGGCCACGCCCACGCGGGAAAAAAAAAACCCAATCCAACGCTCTCATTGACTTTGTATTGCGGGAAGCTGCCTCCTTGTCATTTCTGACTTATAACAAAAAACAGAACAATGTCTAAAAGCTGCTGTGTGACAAGGTGTACAGTAAACAAGCTAAAAAAAAAAACAGAACTACGTTTTTATAAGCTGTCGACCCCCAAAAACGAGCGTTTAAGGACACAAATAGTTGTAGATGTCAGTTTTTTCAAGTTGGGCCATTCAGTTGGATCATTTCGCAATCAAAAGGAAGGTAAAGAAAAGGGGCACTGACATAGACCAATAAAAATTTCGTTTCTCAATATATCTCCTCTCAGGTTCTCATAGGGTGGTGAAATAATCATTTTACATGGTTAAAAATAATGAATGGTTCCTGTCGCCGATTACGTTTCCCTCCAGTGGGCGCAGTTCTCAGAGTCACGTTGAGCTCTACTTTAAACGCTCGTTTTTTGGTGTCCACAGCTTATAAAAACTTAGTTCTGGGTTTTTTTTAAGATTGTTTACTGTACACCTTGTTACACAACAGCTTTTAGACATTGTTTTGTATTTTGGTATAAGTAAGAAATGACAAGGAAGCAGCTTTCTGCAATACAAAGTCGGATTGCCCCCAGCCCACCCCCGGTGGGCGTGGTTTTCAGATTATGACGCGTGTCGCTCTGGCTCTATAAATATGCCATAAATTCTCACCAGTGATGACAAAAAATCTGTTTGTTTGAGCTTTCTCATTTTTCTTATGGTCTTTATTTTTCAACCTGTAAATAGTAAGGATCTTGAACAAGCTCTCAGTGATAGTGAACTTGTCTGTAGAAATAAATTGTGAAATCCTAACGGAGAGCGTCAGATGTTGCTTGGACCACGTGACCTTACAGCTTCATATGTGTTTGGATATATGCGGGGCCGAACTCCCTCTGTGGCTCTTTCTAGATATATCTGCATGAAAAAAGACAAAAAACAGACAGTTTTTTGCTGCTTTCTATGTTCTTGACACCAGCCGTCATTCTGAGCTTGAGCTCAGAAGGTAACGACCATGTCTCAGAGCTGTTACAGACGTGTTTTTTGTGCTTGTAACACATCTGTCTGCCAGTAGGTAACGCTTTTTTTATTTGATCGTATATTTGAGCGCTGTATATTTGAGGAACGAGGCGATAAGTGGGAGATTTTATGTGTCTCTCGTGTAGGTCTGATATGTTTCATTGTGTCTTTGAGATGTCTTCATATTGTGGACTAACTCATTTCAATCTGAATGTAACACCCCGACAACTGTATCGTACATTCAGCTGCTCTGTAAAGCTTCCTGCTGTTTCTTCTGCTTTGATGTAGAGATGATGTCCATGTTTGACCTGTGAACATTTTTGTACGTGTCTGAATTCCATTCTTGACAAACAGCTCTTGAATTTCTGGAATTTATGTAGTTCTTTCTATATGTATGTGTCGTCTTTGAGTGTTAGAGAGAGATATAGAGATATAATATTAAATAATAAAATAACTGAAATTTGATCTAATAAACATTTAATAGAAAACAAAAACAGTGTCAAGAGAGACACAGAAATGAACTGTCGGCATCTCTAAAAATGGTACAATTTAATTAGTATAACAGATATACAGTACATTTTTAAAACTAAACATACTGTTCTCAGTGTATCGTTACAACATAACTAGTTGAAAATTACCTTTTAAAAAAAGCAGTCAATGCTATCCTGCATTTTATTTTATATTAATTTTGCAGTCTGTTTGCTCCAGTTATTGGTATTCAGCTGTAATGTCTGCAGACATACACTAATATTCAAAAGTTGAGGGTCAGTAAGATTTTTTTTTCTAAAGAAATTAATACGTTTATTCAGCAAGGATGCATTAAATTGATCAAATGTGACAGTTATAATGTTACAAAATAGTTCTATTTCAAATAAATTCTGTTTTTTTTTAATGTTTTATTCGATTCCTGAAACGTTTTTCAGCATTGATAATAATAAATGTTTCTTGAGCAGCAAATCAGCATATTAAAATGATAAATGAGCTTTGCATCACAGGAATAAATTACATTTTAAAATGTATTCAAATAGAAAACCAGTTATTTTAAATTGTAATATTTACGGTTTATACTGCATTTTATATTTAATAAATGCAGGCTTGGTGAGAATAAGAGACTTCTTTCAAAAACAAAACAAAAAAAAAAAATCCCCAAACAGTATACATACTGTACCATGAAAATCAAACTGATAAATGTGACCCTGGACCACAAAACCAGTCATAAGGGTCAATTTTTTTAAATTGAGATTTATACATCATCTGAAAGCTGAATAAATAAGCTTTCCATTGATGTATGGTTTGTTAGGATAGGACAATATTTGGCCGAGATACAACTATTTGAAAATCTGGAATCTGAGGATGCAGAAAAAAAAAAAAAAAAATCCAAATATTGAGAAAATCACCTTTAAAATAGCACCTTAGCAATGTATATTATCAATCAAAAATTAAGTTGATATATTTACTTAATATCCTAATAATTTTTAGCATAAAAGAAAAATTGATAATTTTGACCCATACAATGTATTTTTGGCTATTGCTACAAATATATCCGTGCTACTTAAGACTGGTTTTGTGGTCCAGGGTCACAAATGAGGTCATATCCCAGAGTACCACTTAAATACATCTATATGTTGCCAAGAAGCACTATTATTCAGTTTTTATCAATGTTCAAAGTTGTTCAGAAATGTTAAGTTAAAAGCAGCTATAAAAAGCACTGGCATGCAAGAAAATTCAAAGCTGTATCCTGTATTTTTATGACGCATCCTCAGCATCATCAGCAATAACAAATTAATCACTTTAAAATTAAATGCCTCCAAACTGATGAACATCAATCGTGTTGCAGTTTATGGCATCTAGCTCAGCACTTGGACGGAATGAGGATGTAAAAAATCTTATAATATTTTAAATCTTTTGCATACCACAAATCTAATATACAACCAGAATTTTCAAATGTTAATCAAGCATTTGCTACTGGGCCCCAATCAAATCTGTACTTTAATCAAACCTCCACACACTTAAACTGGCTGTGTCACAATCTGCTTGTAGTTCTGCCTCCTGCAAATCTGCACAGCTAATTGAACTCAAATGACATCTGCCAAAACCATAACTCTGAAATATTTGGAACATGACCTTGATAATGCCATACGGTGACCCATTTCCTCTCCTTTGAACGTCTTTAACACTCTGGAGCTGGACGTGAAGCTCTTGAAGTCTTCAGCAAGTTGTTCCACTTGCATCATCCAGGTGTGTTCACACAGACGTGATGTAGCCGTTGCAGACGGCAGTTTGTGAATGAGTGGAGTCATGCATCATGATCTGAGTAACAGTGACCTGACGCTTTTTACTGGGGCTAAGATGAGTCTGGGTCTGCCACGTCCATAACCTGCGCTTCAACTCAGCCTGTACCTGAAAGAGAAAGAGACACCCTTCAGTGACAATCATTCATTCATTTCAAATGGTCATATTGATTGCTAGACTCTCAGAAAAAAGTTACAAAGCTGTCACCGGCATGGTATCCCTATAGAAAAGCTAAAAGTAATATATTTGTACCTTATTTACCCCTGAATAGCAGATATTAGTACCTAAAGTGTACTTACTGTTTGAAATTCTTAAATAGCCTGAAAATATTACACAACTTTTCCCCAGATTTTTGCCCCAATTTACAGTCTGGAGGAGTCTAAGATAACAGATTTCACAAGAAATCGTGTAGTGTATGATTGGCACAGACTCCAATTTTTTAGCTTCAGACTTTAAACTCATCCAGTCAGAAGACATCAAACATGTCTAAAATTTTGAGCTGATTTTAGAACACACAAGGGCTTTTCACACTTTTGCAATAGCCAATGTTAAACATAATTTCCTTGGTAAAAGAAATCCTGGGTTATCTTGCTTACGTTTCAAAAAGCTCATCATTTTTCCTGGAGTTAACAACTAATCCTGGATATTCATAAAGTGACGTTTCACGCTGTGTATTCATAAACCCCGGGTTAATTTTCTCATTTGCATATTTGTAGTGTCATTGTCACTGATTGGATGAATGCAGCATGTGACCTGTTTAGCTAACGGCTCTAGCATTGTTCATCCTACTCGCAAGTTTTTCCTGATTGGACTTTTCGAACTATAAAGGTAAGAATTAAAGTCTTTTCTTTCTGCGCTTTCTGTCATCATCTGACATTCTGTCTGTCCAAACGCTGAAACTACTTTTATACAACACATGGTGTTTCCTTGACTGTTTAAAACTCGTGAATATGAGGTTGGCTGTCTGTTGCTAAGCATCTAATATATGTGACCCTGGACCACAAAACCAGTCTTAAGTAGCACGGGTATATTTGTAGCAATAGCCAAAAATACATTGTATGGGTCAAAATTATTGATTTTTCTTTTATGCCAAAAATCATTAGGATATTATGTAAAGATCATGTTCCATGAAGATATTTTGTAAATTTCTTACCGTAAATATATAAAAACTTATTTTTGATTAGTAATATGCATTGCTAAGAACTTCATCTGGACAAATTTAAAGGCAATTTTCTCAATATTTTGATTTTTTTTGCACCCTCAGATTCCAGATTTTCAAATAGTTGTATCTCGGCCAAATATTGTCCTATCCTAATAACCCATACATCAATGGAAAGCTTATTTATTCAGCTTCCAGATGCTGTATAGATCTCAATTTCAAAATATACTTTCTCAATTACAAGTATGAACCATTCCACTGCTCGGGGTTAAAAACGGAGTTTAGGTTGATGCTAACCTGGGATTAAGCGTTATATTGTTTTCATTTGTCACGCATCTCATAACAAAGAGGTACGTGTTGAGTTAATGTTCGGAACGGCTTGACAGTCTGTCACTGTGATCCTCAGTCATTTAGAGCTTGGTGGCCACTTTTTTGTTGGTCAGGTGTATGATGCCTAGTGTTTTAAAATCAGATTCAGTTCAGATTTGGCCTTTGCGGTTAGGGATTTTTTTAAAACCCTTAAAACTTAATATTATAATATATATTGTAGTTTTCTGCATAACTCGTTTCACACCATTTGTGTATGGACATGAATGATTCCTCAAATCATGCAGCTTGTTGAGGTGTTTTATTGCTTTTCCAAGTGATCAGACTTTCGATTTTCACCTGGTGGCAACGCCCTTGCAACCATCCATGCAGTATCATAGCAGGGAGTTTTGCACATTTTTTTTTTTAGAAAAAACTATTAAAATGTAGTTGTAACTGTAAATGTCGTGCTGAATGTTTAAATTGAGAGAACACTTACATCTCCATTGAGAAAGCAATAAAGAAGTGCCACTACAAAGCCCTGGAGAAAAAAATAAGCCTTTTGGGAATACAATCAGACATTTACACATTATGGAATCTGAAACTAAGCAGATCATTTCTACATAAAGAAATGAATTCATCTGTACCTGGAAAGAGCCCAGGCCCAGTTCGATGTAAAACCGGACTATTTCCCCTGTGTTTTCTGGCAGGAAGGCAAACAGAGTGTAGTGCATCCCAAACAGAGGAATCAGAAACAAGGTGGATTTGGCCAGTCTCCTGTGTGATTATCAAAAATGATCTTCATGCCTTCACACAAACAATTCAGAGCACAGCTACTAGATGTATTATGTCTATATCATCTTTAATTTATTTCAGCTGAGTACGTAATTTGTAACATGCATAAAACAAAGATTATTTCATTTGAATACAAAAATCCGTCAGTTATCTGATATTTGTATTTATTATATTTTAAGTAACAATTTTAAAGAATTTAAAGATTAATATTTCATAATATTTTGTTTACAAGGAAATAATATTTTTAATAACTACCAATACAAATACTTACTGTATTAATTTTATTAGCATTTATTTAATTCATTTTGTGTTTATTTTGTGTGTATGTTTTTCTGTAGATGCTCTTTAAAGTTCTGCTAAAGGTGTTTCTTTCATTAAAGAGACAGTCATTATCATCTATTATCTTAAAGGCACAGTAATGCTATTAAAAGATTTTAAAAAATTGGGATAATGTCAAAAATTATCTATGAAAATCATGAAAAAATCTGTGTGTACGGAACCAAAAGTTAGTGCATTCATAAATGCTAGGGTTGCAAGGTCAAGCCCAGAGGCAATATAAAGTTAAATGGCACAAAATCAAATTTGTGCTTTCAGAAACGAATAAGCCTCTTGATAATGGGCTAAATGCAATTTCTCTTTGCATCGTCTTTGCATATACATCACATTATTAGGAGACACAGGTATTTAAGACACAACACAACCTAAAATAGAAACTCACCCTAGCGTGAACTGTGAAAATAAATTTTATTCATGCATGAAGCATGACCTGGCAGCGTGTATAGCTGTATCCTAATGAACAAACATTGCAGAGAAATGAAGATATGCGTTTCACTCACATTAACACGTGCCATCTGTCGGACTCTACACTAACCTGCTTTTCTCTGGAACAGCATTCATAACTTACATAAACTATTTGTCAAAATTGGTGTGTTATATGCAGGGTTTAGAATTGGCTTTGACTATATGTAGCAATTAATGATTACATTTGCTCTATAATTCTTTTAACTTGGGCCAGTAAATAATGACCTAGCAACCACAAACTATAGTTTTTATCTTTGACTCATAACTTCAGCACTTTCTGTAGTGACAATTTTTCGCAGCATTAACAAGGCTGGCAAAGGTTCATTTTCAGCACTTCTTGGACATTAATATTAGACTCACATGAAGTGACCCGTGTCATTGCCTCCAACTCCAGGACTTTTTAATTTCTGAACCAAGATCCGAATCACATTCAGGAAGATGATGATATTAGCCTGACAGACAGACCAACAGAGGAAAATGATTACGAACAGAAGAGCAGGTGATGTCTCATGTAATTTCTCTGCTGAAATGAATCTGCTGATAAATGTGAATAAACTTTGACAATCTCAAAATATGACATACAATAACATCATAACTCACAAACAGGGATGCTGTGATCGGTCCTTTAATGATCCACCAGATGTTCATATTATCTGTGTCATCCCAGCATCTGCAAATATGAGAAATTTATAAATTGAGAAAATTATTAATTGTAAAATTATCAAGAAAAATATTAATTGTATTTAATTATTAATTTCTCAAATATGAGACATGTATAAATAGAGAAAGCTATTAATTGTAATAACATTAAATTGCATACGCAAGTCAACTTTTTTAGGACCTGAAATAAAATACATTTTAACTGAATACTAACTTAAACCTATTTTAATTTAGCTACTTTTTATGTTCATTTAGTTTAACTGAAATATCAAACTAAAACTGAAATAAAACAAAAAAAAATAAAAACTATATTTTAAAAAACTAACAAAAATGACAAAAACACACAACAAAAAAGAATACTACTAACTACTAAAAAGGCAACAGTTCTTTTTTTCAGCTAGTTTATCTTGATGTACTAAAATAACTAAAACTAACACTGAAATAAAAATAAAACTATTTTAAAAACTAACTAAAACTACTAAAGAAATACAATCAACATTTCTCATTTTCATTTAGTTTAACTTGATGTACTAGAATAACCTAAACTAATATATACAGTACAGGTCAAAAGTTTGGAAACATTACTATTTGTAATGTTTTTGAAAGAAGTCTCTTCTGCTCATCAAGCCTGCATTTATTTGATCAAAAATACAGAAGAAAAACAGTAATCTTGCAAAATGTTATTACAATATAACATAATGGTTTCTGTTTTAATATACTTTAAAATATAATTTATTTCTGTGATTCAAAGCTGAATTTCCATCAGCCATTACTCCAGTCTAAAGTGTCACATGATCCTTCAGAAATCATTCTAATATGCTGATTTATTATTAGAATTATCAATGTTGGAAACAGTTGTGCTGCCAAATATTTTTTTTTGGAAACTGCGATACTTTTTTCAGGATACTTTGATGAATAAAAGATTAAAAAGAACAGCATTTATTCAAAATAGAAATCTTTTCTAACAATATAAATCTTTGCTATCACTTCTTATCAATTTAACACATCTTTGCTGAATAAAAGTTTTAATTTCTTTCAATAAAAGAAAGAATAAAAATTTACTGACCCCAACCTTTTGAACAGTAGTGTATATTGGTAGAAAAGATTTCTGTTTTAAATAAATGCCCTTCTTTTTAACTTTTTATTCATCAAAGAATCCTGAAAAATATCACAGGTTCCAAAAAAATATTAAGCAGCTCAACAGTTTCCAGCACTGATAATAAATCAGCATATTAGAATGATTTCTGAAGGATCATGTGACACTTTAGACTGGAGTAATGGCTGATGGAAATTCAGCTTTGAATCACAGAAATAAATTATATTTTAAAGTATATTAAAACAGAAACCATTATGTTATATTGTAATAACATTTTGCAAGATTACTGTTTTTCTTCTGTATTTTTGATCAAATAAATGCAGGCTTGATGAGCAGAAGAGACTTCTTTCAAAAATATTACAAATAGTAATGTTTCCAAACTTTTGACCTGTACTGTATATATATATATATATATATATATTATAAAAACTATAATAGTATCTAGATGATACTTAAATAATGCTGATAAGTCAAGCCGGACTTAAAAAAACAAACAAATGTTATTTGATGAAATACTTAATATGGATAATAAGAATATGCATTAAGAAAGTAAATAGGGTCAGTTTCATGATAATTTTAATGTTGAAGATGTGACATACCCTCTGTTATCATGGAACTGTCTGGTCAACACCCACACGATCAGCATGACTGATGGGACACCTACAAATAAAAAAAAACAGACAATGCATACTCACTTTCTCTAAATGCACAGAAAAACAACCCTCAGATTTGTAATGCATTATTTTTAGAAGAGATCTCAATAATGTGACACAACTGCTGATATTTGTATGCTCATAGTTGCTCTAGTACACCAAATCCTGGCAGACTGCCGATGTTCATCTTTCAATCTGATCACACATAGCCCTTCTCCTGAAACCTGTTCTTCAGGATGTACCAACCCCATCCTATTAGAATGTACCACCAGAAGTACTTCCTCTGCGAAATGAAGGTGAGGGCGAGGAGCGTCTGCAGGTACAAGCCTTCCACCAGCAGCCAGAAGTAATTAGCGAGGATGCAGAACTGGAAGAACGCTACAGCAGTCTTGCACGTCACCTGTGAATTACAGCACACACAGATACAGAATAAGAGCACAACCATCACCTGCACTGGAAGCAGTGTTGTTTTAGTATCATTGAGATACTATGATAGCTTTTAGTAATATTTTGAATTGGTTTTTATTTTTATATTTTCTTTTATTTTTCATTTTAATTTTTGTTAAAGTTTTAGAATTTGTTGTTTTTGTCATTTTTATTAGTTTTTGTTTTTTTTAAAAAATAACTCTATATTGTTTTTATAAATATTTATTTCAGTTTTAGCTATTTTAGTACATTGTTAAACTAAATGAAAGGTTAGTTTTAAGAGCAGTGTTAAAAACTAAAAAAAATGAGAAACTAAAAAAAATGAGAAATTTACTGAAAAACTAAAATAATATTAAAATGACTAAAACTATAACTGAAAATATGCTAATAAATAAATACTTAATAATAAATATGAAAATGTTAATAAAGACTAATAAATTCATTTTATTCATTTAGCAGACGCTTTTGATCCAAAGCGACTTACAAATGAGGAGAAATTCTATGAATTCTGTATACAGATGCTTTTACTCACTGTGGACATTAAACAGTGATCCTGAGTTTCATCTGAGAACAGAACGGCATCTTTGATGAAGACTGCGCTTGCCCGCAAGATGAAGGAAACAAACAGATTGATGTGTATGTAGTTTCTGGTGCAGTGGAACTTCCTGTAATGACAGAGCATCATGGGTATTTATAAACATAATACTGAATATGCAGATATTTTCATTCACCCTTTCTGATTCTCTCTGTTATACATTTTGTGTATCATAATTGCATTTCGATATCATTATCACACAGCTGTCCATTTTAAAAAATAATTAATGCACTTATTAAAATATCAAAAGTAGCCAAATGTCAAAAATTTCGGTTTTAATGACAAAAAAGAAGCATTCCAAATGTATTATTTAACTTACAGTCTGCAGAGGATCAGAAAAATATGTTCAAATACATTCTGACATTTAATGTAAAAAAATTTGACATTATATTTGACATCAGGTTTAGGCATAAAATAATGCCCCCATAAAATATGCTAGAAGAAATCATGTCTTTTGGCAGTTTTTCTGCTGATTAATGGATAATACAAGACTTCTTCATCTTACAAATCATTGGCGAATGCAAAAATGCTACAAAATCATATTTTGTGAAAAATATATATGCGGTGTAATATATAAGTGTGACAGAGCTTTACCTGAAGCATGTGAATATGATAACGGCAGTAATAAGTGATATAAGCGATGTTGCATATCCAGCAGTGTACAGCTGTTTCAAATTTGACAAGTAAGTTGTCTGAAAAATAAAGGCCAAGTCTGAGAAAAAAGTCACTAGACAAACAGCACATCAAGCTTAACCATTTCAGCAGATTTATATTTCATTATATGTCAATATCTAATACCTCTTGATTAGAACTGACTAGTAAAAGCCGAAAAACACTTCAACATAGGCCTATATTCTGTTATTATTGTTTTTTTTTATTTCAGCATGAACACAGAGGTCAGTGACCTGCTTAGATTTGAACTAATCCTGTATCCAGCATTTCTTGATTTAATGCATCATGCAGAAACAAAACAGCGACCACTAGTGGGCATTATGGGAAGTTCAAGTACACACTGAAGTCATTCATCAAACTGAACCTCTCTTCACAAGTAATATTTACTGAATTATGGGCAGTACTGTCAAATATGCATGCATTATGGGAAATGATTTACCACAGTCCCAGACTCTGAATCATCTTCAAAAGCACAGGCTTCTTCATACGGTGGATATGGGTCACTCCAGCCATTAGATGTGCAGTTCCTGTATATAAAACCTGCAGAATAAACAACAAAGCATATGATTTAAAGATGACAAAAGCACAACATTTGTCCCTGAAGGGCTTTCTAAAATTACACCGAACCCTACTGCACTTAAAAAATCAGTAAAAGGGCTTTTGTCCTGATCACATAATGAGCAGTCATTAAAATCTCTCATTCGCTTGAGTGCCAGATAAGTCTCGAGTTTGTCAGTTGTTACAGACTCCTGCTGATCAGCCCTCATTTCAGAGAGCAGTAAGCACGATTCCCACTTCATAACACTTCCAAAAATACCCACAGATGCCTGGAGAATGCTTAGGGGAAAACATGAGCACTAGAGCTGGGACAAAACCTGCTGCTGGATGCATTTCCTGTGGCAGAACAGAACAGGTGTCCCACTTCAGCCTTCATAAGTGCATCACGCTTTCACCTGCTTTAACCTCAGCAGCACTGTGTGAGAGTCTGACCAGCAACTACAACTCCAACTAAATGACTTTCAACAACTGAGCTTAAGCTTATATGGCTAGAAGACTCATGTTATTTCAGTATCATTGATAACTGCTGTTTATTTTTATTTTTATTTATTTTAATATTTTACATACTTTTATTTGAAGTTTCAGTAATTTTAATTTTGTCATTTTTATTATTTTTTTTAAATAATAAAATGATTTAATAAATTATTACAATTATTTATTTATATATATATATATATATATATATATATACACTGTCATCTGAGCATCTTGATCTGTAAGCACTTCCAAAAGATTTAAAATCATAGGATTTAAAACTTAAAAGCAGTAAGCCTAGATTAATCCAACATTTCAGGTTACTGTCTGTTGTTTAGTTTTTAGGTGCCGTCACAGATGTTATAATTTCTTGTTGTTAGACAATTTTGATGAAATTGTATGGATTATAAAAGTACTTTCCCTTTTTGTTGCCGTGGGAGACAATCATATTTGTAAATCATCACAAACATGTTTTTATTATTATTATGAAACACAGTGCACTATTAAAGGAAGCAGCAATGACAAGCAGCAAAATAATCTAGTTAAAGGTCAGTCTTACATAAGGTATTGTGTAGATATTTTCAAATTCATTGTAATCTTCATTTGATGACGATATTAATTTTAAAAACTTAAAGATCGATCTTGTCTCCATAACGGCTTCTCAGTGCCACCGCAACACCGCTGCTGAAGATATACTATGATGAAAAGTTAGATTTTACCTGAGTTTGTGGTCTGAATTGAATCATTATTATGATTATGCATTGTATGAACAATTTCATTTATGCCTTTAACACAGAATGAAAATGTAAAGGACTGAGCCGTGTTCAAACTCAGGTCAATTTTTTGCTTTTTATAAACATTAGCTTTTTTCTGACATGCAACAAGAAAAAATTAACTAACTGTATTTTGATTTAGTAAAGCATTAAATCTCTGCTCAACATCTCTGCTCCTTGTATTTATGGCCACTGAAATTTATTCATGTATTCCCAGTGCAAATGGATTAAGTAAATTTCCATTTTATGAATTTAAATTGCTTGCATGCCATGAAATTAGGTTGTGAAAAAAAGCTCAAAATTGTGATGCATTAGCAAATTTAATTAACAAAATTTAGCCTACTGCAAAATCCATTCCTGAGTACATACATATATCATCTCAGTGCAAACTAAATCCTATCTGCATATTCAAACATTCAGCAGAATCACAGCCCTGTGATTGTAAAGACTACTGACCCGCACAATATTACAACCCCTAACTGTAAACTAGAAGTGTGACAGCTTTCAGCCACGGTTACTGCGCACCAGCCCTCAAGAAACAACTCATCTGCTGCTGTTTGACAAACCTTTCACCAGACATGAGCCTGAAGCTCCGTCACAGCAGCCGGATATTATAGAATGACAGCAATGATAATGAGGCTGTAAGAAAGCAAGGAGAGAGAGAGAGAGAAAGAGAGAGAGAGAGAGAGAGAGAGAGGGACAGGGATTGGGACAGGGAAAGATGAGTGGATATATAGATGGATGGTTGGATAGGTGGATGGATGGATTGGAGGATATATGGATAGGTGGATGGATAGATGGATGAGTGGATATATAGATGGATGGATGAATTGATTAAATGAATGATGATGGATGGATAGATAGATATAAGGATGCATAGGTGGATGGACAGATGGATGGGTGGATATATGGTTGGTTGGATGGATGGATGGATGGATGGATGGATGGACGGATGGATGGATATATAGATGGATGGATGACGGTGGATATGTGGATGGGTAGATGAGTGGATATATAGATGCATGGATGACCATGGATATATGAATGGATGGATGGATGGATGGATGCAAGGATGGGTGGATATAGGGGTGGATGGATAGATGAATGGATGGATGGATATATATGGTTAGATCATTAATAAATAGATGGTTGAATGGATGGATGGACGGAAGGGTGGATGGGTAGATATATATGAATTGATAGATGGAGAGACAGACAGACATGATAATGGATGGATAGATGGATGGATGAATATAAGGATGTATGAGAGGATGGATGGGTGGATGACAATGGATGGGTGGATATACGGATGGATGGATATAAGGATGTATAGGTGGATGGACAGATAGATGGGTAGATATATGGATGGATGGATGACGATGAATGGGTAGATGGTTGGATGCAAGGACAGGTGTATATTGGGATGGATAGGTGGATGGATATATGGATGGAAGGGTGGAAGGATGTTTGATTGGATGGATGAATGGATTTATATGGTTGGTTGGATGGATGGATGGGCAGAAAGGTGGATGGATGAGTGGATATATAGATGGATGGATGACCAGGGATTAGGGTGGCCATATGCGCCATTCATACTGGACACGTCCTGGCCAGGATTTTAATATTGCCTAAAACATCCAAATCAGTTTGACCAATAACATGAAGGTATTGTACATAATCGACCAATCGTGGCGCTACACGTGAGAAGGTGAGATCTACACGGAACGATCAAAGCGATGCAAATATGCGCACGTGTTGTTCGTTCGTTTGACTTGAAACGTCGCTGCGCACCGATCAAAAAAGACACCAAAGTAGGCACGAGAGCGATTCGAAAGCATAAAGAGCGATCTGCTCTGCTCTCCAAAGCTCTCATGCATGTCACACAACGATCGACCTGCACAATGCAAACAAGGCAATATAGAAATCCTGTCAAGGATCCTGTCCCGTAAAAATGGCCCGTATGGTCACCCTACCATGGATATATGAATGGATGGATAGGTGGATATATGGATGGATGCAAGGACGGGTGGATATGGGGTGGATGGATAGATGGATGAATGGATATATATGGTTAGATCAATGATAGCTAGATGGTTGAATGGATGGATGGGTGGAAGGGTAGATGGGTGGATATATATATGGATGGATGGATAGACAGACAGACATGATAATGGATGGATAGATGGATGGATGAATATAAGGATGTATGGGAGGATGGATAGATGGATGGGTGGATATATGGATGGATACAAGATGGATGGGTGGATGATGGATGGATGGATGCATTTATGGATGGATGACAATGGATGGGTAGCTCCATGGATATATGGATGGATATATGAATAGTTGGATGGAAGGATGGATAGATGGCTGGGTGGAAGGGTGGTTGAATGGATGGATGGATGAACGGATATAGGGATGGATGGACAGACAGACAGACAGACAGAAAGACAGATAGACAGATAGATAGATAGATCTGACCTTGAGTGTTGGAGATGTGCTGGAAGACGTCTGAACAGGACACATTAATGAGTTGTCCAATATTGGCAGTACGCCAGCAGCGGATCCCGTCCCAATCCGTCCCACATCCTGAGACAGGAACCACAGAGGAGCCGTCATGACACTGTCAACAATATATGTTCTGCACTGGTTCATATGGATATTATCTAACGGACAGGGGGTTCATTTACAGTTTATCCAAGTGTCTTTTGTCATGCTGTGCAGGAAAGCGTTAGCATTCCACTACTCGTCCATACAAAACATTAATTCCAGCACATATAGGCTCCAGCACACAATACAACTTTTGACAACTATCAGTGCCCTTATGATGTCACTAAATATTCATGAGCTAGTCATGCAACCACATTTGAAATGTCACTAAACAATATTAGTCAATATGTGCATGCATTCATGTAATACAAATTCCAGTCTATTAAAATGATGTAAATCTGGAACAATAAAGTCGAGCAATAAAGAATGGGAAAGGTTATACTATATCAGCATCTTCAAGACACTCAAGACCTCTGCTGCAGAATGACCTAGATGCCTACAGCTATTTATAGCATCATTAATTTTTTATACTCAGTTTGGGAGTATGACAATACTTTGAGGAAAATATACATGAGGTAAAATAAATTCAGGGCATCACTGCATTGCAAATTAACTCATGAATACAGTTTGTACAGTTGCAAGTCTTCAGCAGATTTAAAAAATGTTGAAGGATAGTATTTAGAGGATGCTTTCTGAAATTAATGAGGCCATTTTTATCTGAACTGTAATGTGAAAAACAGTAGACAGGAAAAAATATATGTCTATTTCACATTTTAAGATCTTCTGAAAATGGTTAGTGATAAATGCCAATAAAGATACTCTTTGAAACCAGATAGTGTGATTACAGATTCTACCAGCAGGGGCTACTGGGTTCATGATAAACAACCAAACCATAAAGCCTTATATAGACTTATATAGACTTTGTTTGTTTGTTTTAAATTTTAAATACAATTTTATTTTATTTATTATATATATATATATATATATATATAATTTATTAAAATTGTTTGTTTGTTTGTTTTTATTTGGTCACTGTACTATTTGTTAAAGATGGCAAAATGCATCCCTCCTGGATTATACCATTATAAAATCTTATAAAGTTTCTATTATGACTCATCAGGCTGGAAAACCCTGTAAGTAAGAGTACTGGATTTTACCTTAAAGGCATAGACAGCTTTATTCCTGTATGTCACTGCTGAGAGGAAAACATGTCCTTTCAAAATCTTCAGGTCACACTCAGTCAGACAGACTGTCTGTGTACATGGATCAGTAATTTAAAAATGCTGCAGACCGAATACAAGAACTTATTGTGTGTGAATAGCCCCTATAAAGGGTTTTTTTTTTTCCTGCAAATGTTGATGTACAAGATGTATTAATGTGATTAATTTGATTAACTAATTGGCAAATTATGTAATTATAATTTGAATAAACTGTAATCCTTCAAATCACTTTTTTATTTTTTAATTGTATATCCTACAGTGAAGAGATTAGAATGTCTTATAAACCAGCATGGATTCCTTAACTTGCATAACAATATTGCTGAATTTTAGCTTGACTAAACAGGAAAGCTCCAATAAAGCATATCTGAACAAATACTGCAGGAAACAGCAAGCACACCGTTTCACACAATCTCCTTTTCCACTCTCACATTGTCAAGTTGTAGGAACACAGACCTCCGGAGGTTCAAGCTGCCACGTAACATCATTATCATCTGTCCCGTGGGTTGAACCGTCTGGCTGTACAAGTCTCATTCAACAAAATTCTATTCATGGAACTTAAGTCTCAGGGAGGAATGTAATCAGAACCCCAATCAAAACTCATTTCAGATTAATAATAACTCTGCAAGTCACTTCAGAGATTATGCTTGAATGCTCTAAAGAGTGTTTGCGGGGATAGTTCCCATAGTGCTTAGCTGTTCCCAGACTGTCTGTCAGTTATTTAACAGTTATACATTATAAAGGAAAATACTTCATTATTAGTAATAATCTAGTAACATGACACTAAAGAATTGCTCTCTTGTAAAGGAAAAATTCATGCAAAAATTAAAATTTGCTGAAAATGTATTCACCCTCAGGCCATGAAAGATGTAGATGAGTTTGTTTCTTCATTGGAACAAATTTGGAGAAATTTAGCATTTCATAACTTGCTCACCAATGGATCCTCTGCAGTGAATGGGTGCCGTCAGAATGAGAGTCCAAACAGCTGATAAAAACATCACAATAGTCCACAAGTAATC
>JAFVLL020015377.1:0-31375 GCA_021397915.2 Tor tambroides
GTTACCTGCTGTCGGTGAGTCTAGTCTGTTCATGCCATGCCACGCCTGTTTCATGTCAAGCCTGTTTCATGTCAAGTCAAGCCTGTTTCAAGTCAAGTCTGTTTGGATTATGTTTGGATTTTGGATTTCACATTGTAAATAAACTGCACTTGGGTTCATCACTACGCTCGCCTTCAGTGGACTCTTTACAGCAACATTTTATAAATGAGGCCCATGATCTAGCATTTTGAATTGTGCATTTATTCTTTTTTTTGCCTTCTGTATGTATAGGGGTATATGTGTGTGTGTGTGCCTATACATACACATACATAAGAGCATCTTGAAATGCTAGGTCATAAATAATAGAGTTGTGCAGTTTTGCATATTGTACATAATTTTTTTACTTATTTGTTTAGAATTTTTTTAAACCATGTGTATACTGCTAATATAAAGTGTACAAGTGAAAGCAGTCTTACTCTTTCGAGGTAAAGGTGTTCCAGCGAGGTACCGATAAGTCACATTGATCGTTCCAGAAAAATTGGTGATATCTTTAAAGGTATGAACATATCGCTCTGAGTTCAGCGGATGCATTGAGGTTTCTCGTAACTGACGTTTGTCTTCCTCCTGAAACACATGATATCCAAGACAGACAATTCTAAAGTTTGTCACAGGTCTAACGTAAGTCAAAGTTTGTCACAGCATTCCTAAAGCTAGAAAGAGTCTCCAGAATATATGGACATGAAATGCTTTTGCATCTTTAAGTGTAAGCGCTGCAGGTCATTATTTTTAGATTTGGCAATATTCTTGCACACTCTTGTATAATCTCATTAAATGTAAATGACGGCCTTTGAATAATTAACTGTACACACAATATTACTCACTCAACTTTTTAAATAACTTATCTTGTATTAAATTATGGCATCGTTGCTATACTTCAACGTCTTTTTACCACACGTGAACTGTTCGCACTTTACAAAATTTTCGCTGGCTGTGATGGTGTTTGTATTTCAATTAAATGGGGGTTATTTAGAAAAGTGACTTAGTCAAACTGGGTACAACTTTTGAATAATTCAACAGACAAACACACGCGACATGTTATGATCACAAAGTTTTGATCATAAAGTTGGCCTCATGAATAATAAATGTGTCTCTTGCATTTGGACTGCCTCTACATCATGAAATTTTAAATAGGCTCCAGCGTGAGCTCTGATAATTATACATGCACAACACAGCACCGGCAGTCTTACACGCAACATTTGGTAATTAAAGCATATAAACAAAATAACTTTTCAGCACAGAGATAATTAATGCTAAATCACATGCAACAACAGTAGTCAAGTTGTTGTGAAGCCCACTATTGTCTTGTTATCTGCTCCACTGATGTTGTAAATAAATTGACCTCTGTAATTTACCTGCTGGATTTCAACAGGTAAACAAACTCACCAGCACGTAGCCATCCTCGATGTACAGGTTTATGAAGAGCAGGAAGGTAATGAGAGCCACCAGAAAAGGAATGGCGGAACGTTTTCGGAAACACCTCATCTTGTCCAGGTACTTCAACACCAGTCTCATGATGGAAACACTGCCGGTGTGATCTGATAGAAAACAAAGAGAAAATACTACATCAGGATGTATCAATAATATGATAAATTTGATTGATAAAGGGCAAGAGCTGAAACACGGACTACATATAGTCATTTTCTTGTGCTTTTTGGAGCTTGACGTTCATAATCGTCTCATATAAAGTAAAACAAAACCAAAAGAAAAAAGTAAAAGACAAAAAATCAATCAATCAATCAATGGGTTAAAAATAGTGAAATCAGGACTGTGCACCATTGCTGAAAACTGAATGGAAAATGCTTTTGAAATTCCAGTTAAATTCCTGAATTTGAATTTAATTTGAGCTAAGGTATGATGAAAAGATGAAATTTAAATTTGAATTTAAGGAAGTAACATTAAAATGAACTGAAATTCAGGGATGAAATTTGAATTTGAATATAAGGAAGGAAGGAAGGAAGGAAGGAAGAAATTCAAGTATGAAATTTGAATTTAAGGAAGAAACATTAAAATAAACACATTCAACGAAATTCATATAACACATATATTTATTTGTTTGTTTTAATAGAAAAACCAAGTCAAATTCAAAGTACAGGCTTGATAAACTGTGAAAGTTTTAAAAGATTTTATAAAGCCTTGAAGACAGACAGATTGGAGGATTGACAGCTTATCATATTTAATAAATATTTTGTAGACCAGGCATTTCTCAGAATACTGTGTTGATTTGCAATTCAGTAAACTCCTCTTCCTGTCATTCCAATTCAGCTTCCTGTGATGTGTGGCCAATTAAAATTCATGGTTGAACTGAATATGAGACAGATTTTCAATTCTGAATTTGCATAAACCCGATAGAAGTATAGTTCTTAAGTATAGTTTCTTGGCTAAATCCACATCAAATAAATCCACATCTTTTTAAAAAAGAATATTTCTGTAAAAACTCTACAGTAAAAATTAAGTGCAGCTCACTAAAATGATCATGTCTTTATTATTAGGAACTGCCACCAATTTCTGGCCGTGCAGCAATCAGAGAAGCACTTCTTTTTGTATATAAGACAGGGCATTCACTATAAGGTCACTCTAAAAATAAGCAGCAGGCTTGTGTGCCTCTAAGCCCAGTAATTAACCCGACAACGATGTAGGTATAATACAGACTTCAGCTGAAGAACACGCTGTGAGGTTAATATCCCGACCTTGCTCACCAGGCATTAGCAAAGTATGTACTCTGGGCCTTTAAGTCCTTTTGTTTCGCCCTTTTTGAGGTTTGTGCGTCAAGTACAAAGCATGGTTCTTAAGAAACTATACTGCAAAATGGCATTTCAATTTCAGCTATCTTCATCTGATGATACATATTTAGAGTGACTGTCTTTGAAAAAGAAGAAAAAAACATTTCAGCTATGTGCATAAAATAGGCCCCAGGCGTTCTTTTATTTCTGACCTCAAATTACACAGAGTAATCCAAGAATAGAAAGAAGGACGCAAGTGTTTTGGAAGGCTTGCGTGTATCAGCCTTTTTGATGGCTCCTGCTAAGCACCTTAGACCACTAATGGAATACAAAATAACTTTACAGCCGATTCCATGACCAGATGCGTATCGATTCTGCCCACCGCAAACCTGTTTCAACTGGGGACTGTCAAACCAATATTCTATGAGCTCTTGCTTGTACTTAAAAAGCAGTGAACACATTGAGACTACACATGTGGGGTTATATACACTAGCATTTAAAGCTTTGGGGTCTTTTTTAAAGTGGTCATATGATGCGATTTCAAGTTTTTCTTTCTCTTTGGAGTGTTACAAGCTGTGCATAGATAAGATCCCTGAAGTTGCAAAGACTAAAGTCTCAAAACCAAAGAGATATTCTTTATAAAAGTTAAGAATCGACAACGCCCACCTAAAACGGCTCATTTAAACATGCCCCCACATGTCTATGTCACAGTGTGGGAAGATTTGCAAAACACCGCCCAAATGTACACGCAAAGAAAGGGGGCGTGATTTTTATTCTCGCTGTAGTATTGTTGCTGCCGCCGGCGCCATGTCCTGGAGACGCTGTGTTTCATTGTGAAAGCGAAAGTACTTTGTTTGGGCTTCCAAAAGAGGACACAACTAGAAATCAGTGGTTAAGTTGTATTTACAACACTGTTCCGGAACTGTTCAACCCAAATATTCGAGTGTGTGCAGCAGGGTTATTATAGTTTTGCATTTTTACTATTTCCTGAACCTGGAAGAGTAGCCTACAATGCTGGCTTGCACAAAGGCTGTTTCTATAAAGTGGGGCAATTCAAACTTTGCAAGGACAGTCCGGCGCTTCTGACTCACAGCCTATAAGTATGTTTTCATATTTAAAGAATTTACCACTGACTATTCAAACGCGAGTTTTGAGCAGTGTAGAGTAGTGCTTGTTGTTTGTTGTTTCTCCGATCACAAATGCAGACATGGTAGTATTTGCGTGGCGTGGCACAATGCGATGCGTAAAAAGACAGTAGAAGTCATTATAATCAGTAATTATGTCGCCACTGGATGCAACAAATACCTCGTTTATAATGGGTTTTTATTGTTTTTGTGTCATCGTGCCGGGACACGGTATCACAAGACGGTAAGGGGGCGTAACATTTCCGTTACACGCTTGAGGTATTCGGCCAATCACAACCCACTGGATAGCTGGCCAATCAGAGCACGCCTCGCTTCTCAGAACGATGAGCTTTGTAAAAATCAACGCATTTCAGAAAGGCGGGGCATAGAAGAGCAACAATAATGTACAGTATGTGGAAAATAATGTGTTTTTTGAACCTTAAACCGCATAAACACACTGCATTACACCAAATACACAAAATAATGTTCTTTTTAACAACGTCATATGACCCCTTTAACGAAATTAATACTTAGAATAAAAATCAACAAGAATGCATTAAATTGATCAAAAGTGACATTAAACAGACAGTAAACTCAACTGCTCAACTGTTTTAAACTTATAAGAATTGCTTCTTAAACAGCAAATCAACATATTATAATTATTTCTGAAGGATCAAGTGACAGAGTGGAATAATCGCTGCTGAAAATTCAGCTGTGTATAACAGGGATAAATTTTAAAATATATTCCAATAGAAACAGTTATTTTAAATTGTAATAATATTTAACAATATACAATTCACTGTATTTTGAAAAAATAAATAAATGCAGGCAGCTTTGGTGAGCTTAAGAGACTTCTTTCATAAACATTTCATTTTAAAAATTTAAAATGAATGGTAGTGTACATATCTTTTTAAATGATTTTTTTAAACATATTTTGAAGGCTGATGACATTCTTGTCAAATAAACTTTTAATCACGGCACAAGAAAATGCTATGCATTCGTACACAAAGACACACTGCATTCTTGGAATTTGTTGTACAAATACCATATGTATACCAATCCACTTATTATAATAGAATATTTAACCCTTCTTAAACCAATGGATTATGAAACAACAGAATGTAGACAGAAAAATCATGTTGCCAAACTGATAGTTGTACTGCACATTTCATTTTCTTGGGCATTTAATTACACAAGTGGCTGGCTTTTAAATTTTCCAGTTCAAACCATTTTGCATTTTGATACATGCAGGTGGATTCATGTAATGTTAATGCAGCATAATAGCAATATTGGATTGATTCATCCTGAAAACCTGCTTCATCCTCCACTGGCGGTGAAGTGAGGAGAACCAGAGCAGATCCCTAACAGACCACTGATGGATTTGCATAACATCAAATGGTACCTAATTCTAAAACTTTACCTTGTAAACCGACTTGATATGATCATATGAGACATTTCTGATTTTAATTAAAGTTTTTTTTTTTTTTTTTTATGGATGGTGAAATGAATGCTAAAACACAGCGAGGCTGAGTTAATAACTAATAGTAGCAGAGGTGAATTAAAATGATTTTCATTTACTCACCCTCATGTCTTTTTTTCCTTCTGCAGAACACAAACGAAGATATTTTGAAGAATGTTGGGTCTAAACAACTGAAGAGCCCATTGACTTTCATTCAAAATAAAAAAACAGCCTTTATTCAAAATCTTCTTCTGTGTTCCACAAAATAAAGAAAGTCGTACAGATTTTAGAACAACATTAGGGTAAATGATGACAGAATAATTTCATGTTTGGTGAATTTTCCCTAATTTCATTAGCATACCTTGCACAACCATGGAGGATGAGAAAAGTGAGCTCATATAAAAAGCAAGCAAGAAAATTTAATGAAAATGTTTTCTTGAACCAAGCAGACAGTTAAAATGGCATTATAAATGTTTCCAAATATCTTGTTGCAAAACTGGCTGCATTTCCCAGGTATTCTTCCACCCCCTCAAATCTCCAAGTGTCCAAACACTTCAGACGCACCCTCAGGCTGAAAATAAAACATCCATTAGAAATGTATTAAGCTGAGCTGACATTATCCCTCCTTTCATGAATGCATGAATGCAGAGAGCGGAGCTTGTTGACATACACAAAAAAATCAATTCTGAGCTCTGTAATCTAAAACTCCTCAAAATAGTAGAAAAACAAAGATTTAATAATGACTGCATTTCTTCCCAGACTACAGCCGCAGATTTAGTTTGTAAAAGGGAAAACCACCAGCCTGGTACCTTCATCTGTTGCGTAATTACACCTGACAGGGTCTGATTCTAGAAGAGTTGAAATTACAGGCAGACGCAGAGCTGCATACAGCTGCCAAGGATCGCGCTTTTGCAGAGGTCTCATTTGAGGGAGTGCTGATGTAAATAACCTGAGGTTCATTCCCACTTCCTGCCGCTCTGTAGATCATCACCTCCTGGGGCGAGCAGCCCTTTTAGCAGTCAATATAAACTGGCCATTTAGAGCGGTACCGGCGTTCTAAACGAAGCAGGTCAATTAGAGAACGAGTGGAGTAATCCAAAGAGTTGATTTCATAAAAACACAGGCAATCCAGATGGTCCCTCTGACTAACATCAGCTTGTTTGTGCATTACGCTGCGTTCGCTAATGCGAACTGCCACAGTTTTCCCAAACTCACAGGAAGTGTACTTATAAACAGCCATTCATTTTAAAACGAGAGCATTGTGCTGGCATCATTTCGAGCTGCGCATTTGCAGATGTTTATCCACCATTCTTATCTTTTCACTCTGCTCTTGGTGACGGAGGGAGTGTCATTTCTCCCAGGGTGCCGTCTCTGTCTTTGCCTTGGTGACATGAAATAGAGAATAAACTTCAGAATGAGAAACAAGAAGCTCCCTGGTGAGAGGAAGGCAATTACAGTCATGTCTGATGTGCCGCAAGACCCCATGAATAAGAAAAACAAATCAGTTTACAGAGTTGGAAATGGCTTAGAGAGATGTTTGAGGAAGGATGTCTAGTAGATTGCGAGACTGCTATGCAATTTTTATTATGTAAATGCACTATGAGAGAATGTGGAATTAGAGAGCACTTGGTTTGATTTGGATTTAATACAAACTCTCGCAGCATCTCGACTATAAAGATTGAACCTACGAGGCCATGTACGTGAGGGTATTGTGGTGTTTCACTGGTGTAAATCTGCAAGCAAGTGAGTGTTGTGTATTTTCCACAAGCCTGATCCTTTAAAACTGAGCTGTTAGGACTTTAGCAGACTCAAACGTGCTTGTATTTTTGCCTTAAAGTAAATGAAGTCTCTAAAGCATCTTGTCACTGAATAATTCCAATTCTAATTCTTAAAAAGCAAGCCAAAATGCAGCTAAACCCTTTCAATTTCCCTGCCACACACAGCTCGAATGCTAAGCTAATGTTGAAATCATGAGCCACCCATATTCTTTCAAATCAAAACAGCTTCATAAAACCTCCCTCAGCTGTAGCTTTTATGCTACCTGGGACGCAGAGGCGTACCTTGCCTTAATGCGAAAACCTGCATAGAGGAGAGGGGAAAAAAAGCCATTTTGACTAAGAGAGAAACAGATTAATAAAGCTGGCAGTAGAAAGCAATTCTTCCACATTTGATCTTGTTATCTGTTTTACATTATTTCCCAAGGGTATGCTGCACCTCGCTGATATACAGCTCTGCGCAAATAATCAATTAAGCCAGCAGATTCTACAGCTTTCTGCTCTTGCTTTGTGTCAGAGCTTCAGCCACTTAAATAGATTTTTCTCTTCAACAAAAGGGCTGAAAAGCAGAAAAAGAGTACCGGCTTCAGACGATAAGAAACACCGCCTCTAGATGAACACTGTGGGCCTCAGTTCTGTGAATGAACTTTTGTTAATTAAATGAATTTCTTTGTGTTATTCAATTTGTGTGCATTGCAGCCTTGTTTACTGAAATTTGCCCTTAGGCTTATTTACAAACTAAATAAAAAATAAAATGCAATTATGTGAAGGATCATAGATCTCTGTGGAAAATATGCAATCAAAACCCTTGAGAAAAAAAAATGTCTGGTTCATCATGTTCGTGGTGGTAGAAAATAAAAGGTTATGATTTATGACTAACGTAATTAACTATGCTCATATGAAAGCATTGATTAATCATTTGCAACTGCCCAGGGTACTGACTAAACAATGCCATTCATTATTAGCAGTTGTAAATGATCAGAAAGAAGTGCAATTAAAAGCTAGAATTATGATTCTATGCAGCTTATTATTAACCCCTTATTACCACAAACTACTAAATTAGAATAAAGATAACTAAATACTGCATACAAATGAATCCAGAGCATAGTGTAGTATTACAAGCTCAAAATACCATTTTAAGAAATTTATAAACTGACCAAGATTTGGTTATATATGGTCACATATGATTAATCTAGTTTGTTTTCTTCTCATGTGCCATTTAGCACAAAAATATATTGCGTAAATAATATAATTAAATATAATAAAATTATATAATAATTTAAAAAATAAAATAATATTTTATATAAATATAAAACATATCATTATAATATAAAATATATATTTTATCTAATAATGACAATATATTATATAAAATGTATTATGTATCAATGTTATGCATATAACAATATTACCACAATGACAAAAATACTTTATAAAAGTGATTTTCTGCCCATTTAACTATTTTAAACTGACTAATACTCATTATTTTACAGTTCTGCTCATGAATATAGCTAACTCGCTACAAAGTAATTTAATCCAAACTCTGAATATTTTATCAGGTTTTCAATTACAAAGCAAATTGATTTTACGTAAGCAGTTTAATCCAAACTCTGAATACAACCTAGTAAACTTTAGTACAATCTGCTTGCTTGAAATGAAAAACATCTGTTAAAGAAAAGCAATTAAAAACAAAACAAAACATTATGTTAATTAACAAATCCTAAATGTCTGATATACAAAAACTCCCATCTTATTTAGCAGTATGTCAGCATACTTTTATTATGTAGCACTAACACAGCACATCTTCGTTTCTCAATAGTCTGACTGGTGGTAAATGTCTGGGCGTATGTCAGCGTTTGTACGTGTCTGCTGAAATGGCACCTCCTGACATCGGTTTTGCTCATCAACACATTCTTAAGGCATACAATGTTCTCTGGAGAGTTTGCAAGCTTGTAACTGCAGAATCTTCACTAAAACACATGAAAAACATTGTTCAACTATTGCTGACACTGTCAGACACAAAACAAACACACAGAGCCACCCACATGCACATTTCCCCCTTTTCTTTCAAGTAGACAATAAATATCAAGACATAGTTTTCACTAAACCCTGCTTAGTCAAAATAATTCTTGTTTGTTCCTTTGCAGCAGGCTGGGAAAGCTGAGGTAGGATTTCTGTTTCTGCGCAAGTGACAATATGTAAACACAGTGCGGACACTTGTTGTCTAGAACTTGATAGCAGCACAAAGAAGGATCTCTTTCCTCACATCCAGGTCTCAAACTTTCCTCTAAAGCATCTGACATCTCTCAGTGTTGCATGAAGATTCATACTTAAACCTTTCTGTGAGATAAAAGAATATATTTGTTTATATCCCCATCCCAAGTCTTGGTGGCAGCCTATTTTTAGCGACTCTCCTGCACAGAAGCCATGGTGGTGCTTTACTGTGAGGATCTGCTGAATGTCTCTCTGTTTTGATGTATGAATAAATCCAGCACCCCGCTTGGATTTGGGCGCAGTCCAGGCTGCAGCAGGCACCAGCTGCACAGGTGGCTTAGCTTCAGGTTGGAAGCTGTGTGAAGAGCTGGATTGATGCTGAATACAAAGCAAATTCTATAATGGTTTACACATGCCAGTTTCCTTAATTGTAACAATAAGGGAGCCAAACATGCAAAAACTGAATAGAATTGCATTTCTGAGCAAATAGGAGAGATTGTATGATTCATTTTTTGATTTTCATTGCATTCCAAGCTTTTTGGTCCTCAAAGAATAAAAATAACTTCTTTAATTAATCCATAAATCAACCAGTTTCTAAAGATTTAACGGTCACACTTTATTTTAAGGTCCAATTCTCACTGTTAACACCATTAACTATGACTTTTGCCTCAATAAACTCCTAATTTGCTGCTTATAAGTAGTTACTAAGGTAGTTGTTAAGTTTAGGTATTGGGTAGGATTAGGGATGTAGAGTATGATCATGCTGCAGAATATGTGCTTTATAAGTACTAAACTGCCAATATGTTAATAACAGGTATGCTAATAAGCAACTATATGGTGAGAATCGGTCCCTAAAGTGCTACCGATTTAACTTCTATTATTAACTCCAAAACAACTCAAACGATTATCGCTATATTATTATAATGCATCATTTGTATTCATATATCATACATTTATATTGATTACTTTTAGTATTAAAGGAATAGTGTATCCAAAAATGAACATACTGTATTTTTTGAAAATGTACTCACTCTTAGGACATTCAAGATGTCTATGAGTTTTCGTTTTTCAACAGATTTGGCAAAAAAAATAGCATTACATCACTTACATCATGTGGATTACTTGTAGATTATTGTGATGCTTTTATCAGCTGTTTGAACTCTCATTCTGACGGCACCCATTTACTGCAGAGGATCCATTGGTGAGCAAGCGATGTAATGCTAAATTTCTCCAAATCTGTTCTGATAAAGAAACAAACTCGTCTTGGATGGCCCGAGGGTGAGAATTTTGTGTGTATTTGCTAGATTATTTTAATGTATTATTGTAATCATAAACAGTTATTTACCTATAGTGGCTAATGATTCATAAGTTTCGCACATTCACAGAAAACAGCTTACTTCCACATTGAAAAATAAGGTGAATATGGCAGCATAATTATGCTTAATAAACAGCCTTTGCGTATGAGCATATCTGCGATGCTGTAGTTTTTGGAACTGAGCCACTGACCTCACAATATGTGCAAACCGTTCTGGTCTACGCTGTCTGACATTCACACATTTTTAAAATCACAGTATGGCTTCTTGCTTAATATGAGTGACTAATGCTTACTCAAATCTCTACCTCTCTGTGCCTTTAGTTATGTGGCGCATCTTACAAGGTTAGCCTGTTGAGCGAGTCTCTGTCATTGCCGTGAGGCAGAGTTTTACCTTTAAGGTCAGTCAGAGACACGGAGGCCTTTGAAATTCTATCAGCAGATAGTGTAATGAGGAAGAGAGGCATGAGAAATGATCCATGTGCGAGCGAGCCTCTCACAGGCGCCTCTTAGCAGTTAGCACTTTGACCCAGATTATAGCACCAACCCAAACCTCAAAGGGGAGCTCTGGAGATGGACCTCAGCGATATGACTTCCCCCGTTTCCACTATAAAAAGCACAAATACACCGAACAGTCTTTCTCATTCTCTTGTTCAATATTATAATTTTCTTTTATCCGCTACCACTTTCTTCCTTGTCTTCTTTTCCACACTTCGCTTCCATTTTCCTCAAGCACACTCAAACAAAACTGCACATGTATGGTTTTTCCTTTCCCTCAAATATAAAAGATCCAGGCTACTAAAAAGAGTATGTGTGTGGTATTTCTGAAATGAGAAGTTTTTTATTTTTTTAGTCCAGAATAAATTCATGTTCCAATTGCAGTGCAACGTTTGCAGGGCTATTATTATTAAAGGTCACCTTCTTTTGGACCATTAGACAACAAATCCTCAGGAAACACCACAGGTTCCATTAAGGCCGCAGACACAGAGACGAACCTTTAATTTCGCTGAGTGCTAGCTAAAAACCAGCTTAATCATAGATCATCACTTCAAGTAATTTCAAGTTCATTTCCACCTTTTTGATCCATGCAGGCTGATTTGTCGCATGAATGTACCCACATTACATCCATGCCACATTTTAGCACTCCAGTGAAAACATAATGGACACAGGGGACACACAATAGACGGTCTTTCTCTTTGAAACATCATCTGCTTATGTCACTTTTGGACAATATTAAGGTGAGCCCAAATTAGCAAAATTTCCCAGACAAAAAAGGTTCACTATTGTCACCAGTGTAGAGACTTATAAATCACAGATCACACAGAAGATGGACTGGATTTTACCCGAAAAAACCTGCCAAACAACAGTAAATGTGACCGCACCTTTACTTTTAGAAAAATATTTCACACATTCAATGATCTCATATTTTGTAATATTTATAAAATTAATTAATAAAACTATAACAAACACTTTTTATTTTTGGACTGTTATTTATTTATTTTTTTTTGAGGAGCCACTGCTTCATTGCCTCCTCAGAAAACAATCCTGATGATGGTCGTGGTAAATAAAAATAAATTCCAACATAAGTTATCATTCAAACCTCAGGTGATTACATGCTTTCTTTTCAGCTTTTTTCCCCAGGCAGATACATTTTAACATCGCAGGGTGCTTGATCCTTTGGCTCTATAGGGAGAATGACTGTGAAAGGCATACCATTGTGCAAAACTTCCCTCCCTCTCCATTTATGAGAGACGAATGGTGGGACAGCACTCTTTCCTAAAAGCTCTGTAAAAAGCCAAGGTGACCGCTGGGTCACAAGTGAGAAATGGGAAAATGGCTGTGGGGTGTGCGTCCAGTAGCAGATAACATGAGAAAGCACTATCTCTTCTCAGCACATTTTTGTGCGAAAGAAAATCCAATGCTATAGCATTCGCAACAGAGACTGTTTCTTGCTCTCTGTCTCTCTCTCTGAAATGATGGACAGTTCATTGTTTATCTACTTACAAAAGATACTGTGCATCAAAGTCAAGAGAAATGCTCTAAAGGGGCTCAACAATGCTGTTTCTGCTTTGGCACAATTCATTTGCAAAAGGGCGGGTCTAAACAGACCCACTTGAAATTTTTAATTTACAACCTTCAATAAAAAGTCAACAGCAAAAATGTGCCTTGAATATGCAGTCAACATTCTCATACAAAAACATTAATGTGAAGAAAACAAAACTGACATTTACAGATGCAATAAACATCAGAGTAAATAATATGAAACTGTGTAACCATCAAACGGAATTGTATTGTGAATAATGTACAGCTAATATACAGTTATTGCAAAATAAACCCTGATGCAGAGCAAGGTTACCAAACAAATATTTGGACAAGAAATACTGATTTCAGTCATAATTGCTGCAGTACTTATGCATAAAAAAATCTTCTAAGAAAAACATAGTCTATTAACAATGTACAAAACAATCGGCTTAGCAACAAGATGAACACTGCAATATAACAATATTATAGCAATATTAACACTACTGTCCTCTAAGGAGATTTTCAATGCAATCAATAATCATGTATGCTATCAGAAATACAAAATGCAGTTTATCAGTTATCTGGATTTTTGCTGTTTTAGAATGTGAAAATATCATAAATAACCAAATTTTGTGTGTGAATGCAATCCATCTAATAATAAATCAATAAAGAACACAGTTGGATTCTAGTATAAAAAAGTGTGTTTTTCTGTATTGCATAACCACCATTATGTATTATGTTGCTTGCAAGTAAAATCTGAAGTTTCTGAAGTCTGAAGTCATTAGCATAAAGTGCCTAATTAGAATGAAATTAGCATAAATCTGGACAGAAACGGATAGGTCCAGATTTCTTTTATTATTTAAATATAAAGTTCTTAATAGCTTGGAAAGCTTTTTTAGCTGTTGAACCAACTGAACTGGTAATGAAAACATCTTCACATCACAGTGGGCATTCATTAAGTATTCATTCTCCACAAATCCGAATTATGACCTACCAAAATTATTCATACTAATCCATTACTTTTCATTATTTACATGACATTTTTCTCTATTACTTATTTAAATGAACTACACTGATGTTTTTCATTTCATTTAATTTTAATTGTGTGAGTGATGGAAATATGAGGTAATTAGAAATGATCCAGTATGACTTACAAACTGTTGATTTGTGCCATTTAACGAAACTAACTGGGAAAATTGGGGGGAAACAAACTGCAATGTAATTTTTTCCACTGCTGTAGAAATATAAGTCTTATCTCCTTCAGTAATGCCTGCTTAGGGAGATGTTCATATGGAGTCAAATGAGGCTCTAAGCCATTTGTAACGCAATCAGTCCTTAATTAACGAGCACAACTCTGCTCACTGACATTTATGCTTGTAGCTGTGTGGAATAACTTTCTGACTTCCACACAACAGTTCAGCCATTTACAATTAAATTCCACATTCACACTTTTAAAATGAACACTGTCACATCACAACCTTACACGAAAAGTCACGGCCATTACGACCCAATACAATCATTAATCGCTAGTCTGGTCATAAAGAAATAGTTCTTCCAAAATTGAAAATCTAATAACACTCAAGACATCCAAGATTTAGATCAATTTGTTTCTATACCTTAAAAGGTTTGGAGAAACTGCACCCCTTGCTCAGCAATGGATTCTCTGGTAAACTTAAAAATGATTTTGTCTACTTTGTCTTTAAATTTGCTCCTCCTAATGATTGAAATCCATTTTTGATATGCATATATTGTGGAGAGACTGAAGTGATTGTATTGTCAGTGATTCTCTTGTGAATCGTAACACATAGCAAGTTTTTGGAAAACAAAAAAAGAGGAATAAATAAACATTTCAGAATAAACCTGCTGCTGCAGTTGCCTCTTCTTTTGGCTTCCAGTCTCTCTGTCGGCTTTGAAGTTTCCCAGCAAGCCTGAGGTAAAATAAAACGCCAAACTTTTTTTCTTACTTAACAAAGGTAAACTTTCAGCGGAGTTTCAAACCACAGGAAGAGCTCACGCTTGGCATCTTTCTGATGTTTAACACATGCAGCACATGTTCCCTGGTTGCTCTAAGAATCAATTTTGTGCATAGTCTTCCAGCCTTTCAGAACTGCTCTTCCACACTAATGGTGGGAAAGAAGAACAATGGCCTGTTCTATTGCAAGCACAACAGAATATTGAATCAGATAGCTGTAAAAGCCAAGGTTCTTTAATTATTGATGATAACAGAAAGGATTTAGAAATTTGAGATAAACCCCTTGTTGTATTTAGACACTCTCATGCACACAAAACACATTCTTTTCTTTTTTTGATTCTTCCTCTCTAGCTTTCATTTCACAGTCCTTGTATAAAGATACATGTTCATATCTTTCAAGCTGCCATATTCTCATGTTAGTCAAGTATTCTTTGTAGCCAAAATAGTTTATTTTTATGTGACCATTTTCAATCATGATTATTAGAATTAAAGGAATAGTTCATTCACAAATTTGCTGAAAATGTACTCATCCTCAAGCCATTCAAATTACAAATTTGATCCTTCATCAGAACAGTTTTGAATAAATAGCATTACACCTGTTGCTCACCAATGGATACACTGCAGTGAATGGGTGCTGTCAGAATGTGAGTCCAAAAAGCTGATCAAAGAATCACAATAATCCACAAGTAATACACACAACTCCAGTCCATCAATTAACATCTTGTGAAGTGATAAGTGCTTGTAAGAAACAAATCCATCATTAAAACATTTAATTAATTGCCTCTGGCTAAAATACAAGTCTTAATATTACTTCTGTCAGGACCACTATCGTCAATATAACTTACGATTAGCATACATTTTAGGTTGGGGGAATGGTTCTGTTCTGGGCAAACACTCCCTGCCTATCCACACAGCCTAGCATGGATAGGAGCAGGGAGAGCAGAATACCCCCCCTTAGGGTAACAGAACAGAACCAACATCAATGATAAATGTAGCAGATACCATTAATGTTCTACGTGATTATTTTAACAACATGATTCAGTGGTCTGACTCAATGAAATATTCACTGCCAAGTCCTGACTGGACGAGAGGAGGAGCTGGGGATGGAGGTGGGTGATTAGTTCCTGAGCGAAGCAATAGCTGCTGAATAATGACTGAAAGGACCTTATGAAGGGAATTATGATTGGTGTCGTGATCCTATAGGTAGACGTGGATCAGCTGAGTGTCAGCTGATGCGAGCTTGACTAACGTGGCCTGCCAGAACTACCGCTATGCTCCATTTCCAGTAATATTATTTCTGAATCAGGAGAGAAATATGCAGTGATCAAGTACCATTTACAAGTGAAAACAGTTTAAAACTATTCTAAACAAATCTGACAGTGGATTTTGATATGAAACAACAACAAGGGATGGATTTTTACACTGAAGGAGGCCTTGTTATGGATTATGGACTTGTATTTGGGCCAAAATGATTGAATTTCTCCAAATCTGTTCCAATGAAGAAACAACCACATCTATTGGATGGCCTGAGGATGACAAACAGGATATATTTCATAAATAGTCAGAGAAGACACTCAGACAGAGATGTAACCTTTGCATTGTGATCACATGCTACTGTAACTTTTATTTCGGAAGAGCAAGGAAATATTCTTTTTCAAGATTTGTCCCCTTTAAATATCCCAGAATAACAACCTGCACAGGCTCTGTCTTGAGGCAAAGCCCACCATAGTTCAGGATGGAAGTTAAGGAGGCCCAGACTTCAGGGAGCAAAAGCAGCGCTCCTGCATTACACATTCTGCTTGTACCCTCACAGCAGCCCAGATCCACCTTTGGCTAATTTCCCACAATTTCCAAGCTTCCTGAAAATGAATATGCATTACAGTTGCAGTGAATCCATTTGCACGGCAGAATAATAATGAAGAAAAAGTGCTCTCAAAAATGCAATTAATCTTATGTAAAACGCCTGCTCAATGCCTCTAATTAGATGCCATTTTAATAACTGCGTATGTTGTACAAGAAAGACAGTTTAGCAAAGGTGGTAAACACCATTGTTCATTTGTTTGATGACATAAGAGCAAAAGTAAATAGATTCTGTTTACTGGAATATAACCAATCACTCTTTTATATGAAATAAACCGTCTAGAAAAGTACTGCAACATGCTAAAACCCACACAAATGAGGCGAATTGCTAGCAACAACACATTTCGACTGTAACACTACAAAAACAGATGATATATGCATTCAGAAAAACAAAAACAAATGTAAATAAAAATATAAATGCATTTTAAATGTGAAATTGGATTCACATGTTTGGCATTCAGGCTCTGCTTTACACCAGTATGAACATGGCACTGTGGGAGTAGATGCTTTTGGCAAAGGATTACACTGAGCCTGCGGAATAAACCAAACACATCACCAATAGAAACACCAGTCCATGTTCTAGAAGCAGGTGTCATCATGTTTGTGTTATCCAATTGTAGGTGAGAACAGGGTCCTCCCGCGACTGTCTTTGGGATGATAACATCTTCCAATGTTATTATACTATTACAGGTCACAAACTGGGTCGACAACTGAGGATTGTGGAAAGGTTACTGTTTCTTCGGGCTGTGATGTGAACTAATCTGTGCTACAGAATGCTCGATGTACTGATAAGGTCTTGGTGATAGGCTGTCAGTCAACATGCTATGCCAAAAGGTACTCTGTGAAGTAGGTTGAAAAACAATATTCCGGATTCAGTACAGTTAAAAGAAACAGTTCTCCCACAAAATGGGAGAATTTGCTGAACATTTACTCACCCACAAGCCATTCAAGATGTAGATAAGTTATAATATTATGGATAATATAATAGTATGAATGGGGGACTCGTATTTTAGTCGGAGGCAAAGATTTGAAGCTAAAAAGATCATGATCCATTGGTGATGTTATGCCATATTCCTCCAAATCTGTTAAAGAATAACCTTCAGGCCATCCAACATGTAAATGAGTTTGAGTACATTTTCAGCACATTTTCATTTTTGGGTGAATTATTCTTTTAGACAGCATTTGTGGCACAATGTTGATTATAGAAAAAAAAAATAATTTCAACTTGTCCCTTCTTTTCTTTAAAAAAGCAGACATCTGGGTTACAGTAAGGCATTTACAATGGAAGTAAATGGGGCCAATTTATAAATGTTAAAATAGTCAATATTTCAGTATAACAGTATGAGCGTTAACTTGTTTTTAGCATGAAGACAAAATGCTAAATAGTTCATTTTATCAAATTTTACATCTTTGTTGAAATGACAATGCAACAATTGTAAAAATCATAATTTAAACAGCTTCACGGCTCAAACAATACACAGGTTCATTGGCACATTAACCATCTGATGGATTTCACTAGAATGGACAAAACTTTAAAAGCCATTTTTAAGTATGCAGGCTGTGATGTTACATCTAAACTGCCATGGATAATTATTTTTCACCCTTTAATAATTTATATAGAGATAATAATTTATTATACTGTTGTTTTATAAGTATATAAATATATAAAGTTGATAATTGCATTTTTACTGTGGCAATTTATTAAGAGTGACATGCTGAATGGCTACAATTATGAGACTGTTAAAATATATGGTCAGTTATCTGGAGCGTGTAAACCAAACTGCAATTGCAGGCGAAAACAAATCTGCCTGTTGTGTAGTGGAGTGCCAGTTTCCAGCGTTCAGCATGTTTATTTATTTATGGGCTTCAAGAAAGAAGGTCTTGGCACAGGCTGGACACTGGGCCACTGCGTTTATCCTCAACGCTCTACGACTGGACGAGGAGGAGGGAGGTAGGCCAGCACATTAATGATGCATGGGGACCAGTACGTTCAGTTTAAAGTTCTCCATGCTCTGTGCAGGCCTGCTGAAATATGCATGAGCTACACCGCATGTGCAGGCTGCAGCACGTCAAGTTACTTTCCACCTTGGCGGATGGTGCAGTGGCTCACGGCGCGCTTGCAGCAAAGCAACCGCAGGCTCTTCTGAAAAAGGATGCTTGAGTCGTAAGTTGTCCATTATAATAAACCAGTTCTGCATGCCTGTGTTTATCATGTAGAGTTATTTAGTGTTTTATAGCTTGTTTGTGTCATAAAGTAGATTTACAAGGCAAGGAACAATACACAGCAGAACACCCTGTTGATAGGTGTTTACTATGATGTATGTTCTGTCCATATAAATGTTGCTTTACAGTTTGCAATTTTTTTTAAAAAAGCTGCAGGAATTCAGATTTGTCAACATATCATTAAAACAGAAAGTATGGTTTATTTCTAACCGATTTAAAGGAAAAACAAGGATTTTCAAAGTAGCTTGTTATCCCGGCTTGTTAGTTATAATGAGTTGTTTGTTCATAGACTGGCCTCTAGACAAAGTTGTTTGGTCTGCTGGATTTCCACGAAAGTCAACATGAAATCAAAAGTGACCTTGTTTAATTTTTTGTTGCATTGGTCTTGCCTTATTTTGAACAATTCATTGGTGCACGTTTTTCCAAATAAATTCAAAATGAAATAACTCTTCCCCTGAAACAACTATTGGATAATGTTAATCAACAGCCAAGTAGCTATTTAGGCACTGTTTTCTCAAACTAACACAAACCTGGCTCCATTCTGGCATAAAATCTCTACTTTTTATCCAGAAGCAGAAGTAACATTTTAGTGTAGGGACCAATTCTCACTATTACCAAGTTTCTTATTAGCATGACTATCATTAATATATTGGCCTTTTATTAGTACTTTTAAAGCACATATTATAAGCATATGACCATATGCATGAGGTGCAGAGATCACAAGGCTAAAAATACTACATCTAACTTGTAAAAATAATGTCAAGTGTTGGCTGCGTAACTGTAGTCAGCTGTTGCCTCACCTATGAATGAACTTCAAAGTATTGTTCTGTGTTGCTATTTCTATCACACAGGTCTAACAGCGACCTCCAACATGTTAGGATTCGGTATCATTTCGTGGCACGTAATGCCAATGAGCTCTCCGTGCAGCCGGGTGAGGTGCTGGAGGTACGGATGACCCTCAGTGAGGAGGTGGAGGAGGATGGGAAACAGGGCAGAACAGGTCTGAGGTACACTGTGTGGGAGGCAGAAGAAGAGAAAACACGACTACAGCTCTCATGCAGTGCTCAAGGTCTAGAAGACCCTGTAGGCCGATGGATGAACATAAATGATTAAAAAAATCCTGTCGGTTAAAAGTTTGTGGGAAACCTGAGGGAAACTAGATTGAACACTACTTATCTAGATGATAAAAATACATAAACCTAGTTATGTCTTCTTTATGATGCCTTAATGATACTCTGTTTGCAAATGCACATTATCATAACACTAGTATGCTCTTAAAGGAATAGTTCACCCAAAAATGAAAATTTGCTGAAAATGTACTCATCCTCAGCCAATCCAAGATATAGATGAGTTTGTTCTTCACTGGAACAGATTTTCAAAAATTTATCTTTTCATCACTTGCTCATCAATGGATCCTCTGCAGTGAATGGGTGCCATCAAAATTCGAGCTGCTAAAAACATCACAAAGTAATTGACTCCAGTCCATCAATTAATGTCTTGTGAAGCAAAAAACTGCATGCTTGTGAGAAACAAATCCATCATTAATTTGTTTTTAACTTCAAATTTTTGTTTCCGTCTATAATATGCATCCTGTATAATATTGCTAATGTTGTCCTGTCTGAATCAGGAGAGAAATAGTATATTGTCAAGCACTGTTTATACAGTCTAACAGGGGGTGGGATTATTCAATGGAGGAAATGTTATTATGGATTATGGACTCCATAATAACAAATACAATAAGTATTTTGGCCAGAAGTGATAGTTAAAACACCCTAATATGCAACTTTTCACTTTAAAAGATGTTAATTGATGGTCTGGAGTCATTTCAATTACTTAAAGACTCATCTACATCTTGGATGGCCTGAGGGTCAGTACATTTTAAGCAAATTTTCATTTTTGGGTGAACTATTTAGGGTGAAAATAAAAGTTCCAAAACAAATGTTCTTCACACTAAGGGAAAATGTTTTTTTTTTTTTTTTTTTTTTTTTTTAGGAAATGTTCACTGAAAGGCCAAGAGCCCTTCCCTTAGTGTGAAGAACATTTTTTCCACTATAAAGAACCTTTTTTTTTAGAATGGAAGGGTTCCACGGACATTGTTATTCATAGAACCATAAATGCCATTAAAGAGCCTTTATGTCTAAGAGTGTAAGCCCTTGCAAATTTACAATACCCACAACAATTCAGAAAGCTGCAGTCAAGCATGTAGGAAGGCATCCTTTCAACCTGTCACTTTCAGATGTCTGCCATTTCTCTCAAAACAGCCTCCAACCCTGAGGCACTCTATTTACACGAGAACTACTGAAGTGATCAAGAGGGATTACCCCCGATTGGCTAATCCATCTGGAAACATGGATAATCATGTTTCTAGACATGCCCGGCCTGAGCCTGGTATCACTGGGATTTCATTCTAGGATCCCAATGGTGGGATGCATCATTGGGACAAAGTATGACACAACCACTGCACCAAAACCTATTAGTTAAAATTAGACAACATGTTGAATGAACAAGGAACAGTCCCAAGAATAGACTTGTCCCAGAAAAAAAATACTGGTCCATGCACACTCATGCAGTTTAGAGTACTAATAGTAAACATGAATCTCATGTGCTTCTAGGTCTTGGAAAACAATAAACAGTGGCGGCTGCTGAGGAACCGCAGCGGTCAGTCGGGCTACGTGCCGTGTAATGTGCTAGAAGAGGTCAAACCAGGAGAGCAGCAGTACAACCGTGCTGCTCTCTTCAACAGCCAGGTTAGCATGCAGTCTAAAAAACCTCACAGTAACATTGTTTGTCACACAGTCTGGTTGATTATTTGCATTCTACAAGGAACATTTCATGAATATGGTAGACTTCAGTGTCTTATTACTTCTAGTTTAAGCAATACGTGTTTCGTGCTAGACAATTACATTAAAACAAATTATAAAACAAAGTTCCATTAAGAGTAATTGGAAATGCTATATGGGTCATACTAGGATCCGGCAAAATTTACTTTAAATTTATTTTACCACCGGCTTTAACTTACAGTAAACTACAACTGGCAAATAGACGTTAGTCAGGTTAGATGCCATGTTGAATTTAGCATGAAGCTTTAACATGAATTTAACCTGAAAATAAAGCTGTGAGGGATATGTTTACAGTCTTTACAATGGCACACACTGTATAAAGGTCCTATATATCATGAAATTTTCACAACTTACAACTTTCAAAATTGTTTTATGGAGGTCTTTTTTGTTTGTTTTTCTGTTTTTTGGGAAAAAATGTTTCTTCAGGTTTTGATATGCTGTTAAACAACAGTACAGTTCAATTAATGCACTGTATTTCTATCCCTTACAGTTGCATTTACATTACTGTCAAAAACTAAATATGGGACTACCCTAAAAAACGTCTATAGTTCTATGAATTACATGCAATCTGTATCGATCCCAGTTTACATAAAAATAAAAAGTTCGTGCTAAAAAGATGGACATTTAAATATCCTCAAGACTATTTCAGCTCATAGCATTGGTGGTAATGTCTTATGTAGTGAAATGTAGTAGATATGTTAGATGAATTGACATCAGGTGATTCTGGCCTATTCTTTTTTAATGTCTTTTTTCTATTTTATTCTATTTATTTATTATTTTCTATTTTTCTGCTTTATTCAGTTATTTACTTTATGCTTTTACATGTTTAGTGCTATAAAATTACATAGAAATGTTAAGGTGTATATTTAGAAAGCTTCCAGTATTGCTTACAGCGTAGAAAAATTGCACACCTCATGGAAAATGAATAGAAATAGGTTAATATAATATATCAGACCATTTTCTGAAGGTTAAGCACTTTCTTTCACTAACCACTTGTGGAAAAGGAGAAAATACTTCATTTTTTAAAAAACTCTTTTTTGTACCCTATTCATGGAAAGTGCAAACATATATTCTCCCACTCTATATGGCAGGTGTTGACTCTTTCTTTCTGCCCCTCTGTTTTTCCCTGGCTTTTGTTCTATCTCTACAGGCTGTGAATCCTTACAAAGGTACCTCCGCTGGCCCTGTAAATCACGCCGAGGTTTTGGAGATGAATAAATCCTCCAGGGATAAAGATAGTATGTACCTCTTATCTGCTCGCTGTATTTGCTGTGAAATGGAGAGCGGGGAGAGTCTGCCGAAAAAATGCAGAGAAGTGGGAAATGAATTTGGTGTGAGAGTGCTCTTATGTACATAGATTGCAGATTCCCACCAGAGCTCATTGCTCCTGTCTTGGGCAATCTTACTCACTGTGTCTCTGTCCCAGTGCTTGTTTCTCTATCTCTCGCTTCTTCTGTCTATTTCTCTAGACCGCAGCCAACAGAAGGAGGTAAATGATGAACTGCTGAAGAGGATAACCGACAATAAGGCCCAGCCCCCAGCTCGAAACTTTCGGGTGGAGCGCTCAACTACATCCATGCCCATCACATTTGATTCCCAGCCCTTTGAGGTCCACGCTTGGCTCAACACAAAGGGCTTCTCTAGACCGTGAGTGACACGTGAGATGCGTCATGTGACACTTTCACCGATATATATGGGTGGTGTAACCTAATGGTTAAACATATTGGCTATTAGCTGAGGTTACAAGTTCAAACCCCACAGGCGATGAACCACGTACCCTTGAGGAAGGTACTTACCCCCAGGTCACTCCAGGGGGACTATGATAAAGATGTACTGTAAATATACATAATAATATGTACAGTATAAGAATGTTGTAAGGGTCACATTATCTTGAAAACATCTATTTTTAATAAAAATAAACTCTTACCACTGGCTTTAACCTAAACTACAGCTGGCAAATAATTCTATGAATACAGTGAGCCCTAATTTATACATACTGGAAAAGATAAATTGTTGAGAAAAGTTAATTCCAAGTCAACGTGATGCATCTCGACTATAATAATTGTACTCAGTAACACTACTATGATTTGTCAATTTAAATTTGTGCTAATTCAGCCAATACATTCATCAAGACAACAGCAGATTTCTTGTTCAACAAATTTTCATTTAGTAACAGAATAAATTAATTTTAGAAATTAATTTTAATAAATTAATTTCACTCAATATGCTATCATTGTTTGTGTAGGAACAACCATCCTACAAAGCGAAGATATCTATAGTTTTAAAGGCATCATGAATTGAGAAATCAAAATTCCCTTGATCTTTTGACATATAAGAGGTCATTGTGCTATAAAATCATTCTGTACGTTTCAGAACTCAAAACTTTCTCATTAGTCTAAAAAACAGCTTATATTGGAGCCAATCTGCCAAAACGACAGCTTGTGGAATGTACAACTCCGCCTAAACACTGCCTCCGCAGAAGAAGATCAACGGCTGCTTCTACATCACTGCCTGTTTAGCCCCGCCCACCGATTTTACATCACTGCCTGTTTAGCCCCGCCCACCACGCAGGTCTACACAGAAACCAAAAGATAAACTTTATTTGATGAACTATATTATTAATGAAGTTACAGGCCGTGACAGTAAGAACTTGGTCCTTTGTTCACTTCATTTTACCACGGATTAGTTTATAAGCAAAGTACAGTTCAAAGCAGAATTTTCAGAAAGATTGAAACTAAAAGACGAAGCTTGACCGAGTATATTGGATCCGATAGTAGTGTGAGTAACTATTTTTATTAGGTGATCACTACTGCTTTGTCTGTTATTACAGATAGTTTGATATGCATTGAGTTATTTATGTGTTTTTCACCTAAATCACAGCAGCGTCCATCTGTGAAGGATGTAGACTCTCAAACATACACAACTGTTAGCCAATCATTGCAGTGGGCGTTTACTTCTAGAGTCTACAATCTGCCACGCCTATTCAAACAGAGCGTTCTGATGAGGGGGTCACAACAGGACACAAAATAGCCTATTACTTCTAAATCATGATGTTTTTTGATGTAAAAATCTTGATAATATTATAAGTGGACCAGTACAATATAAAAAAAACAAAGGCAGTTAATGACCCCTTTAAAGGGTTGAACATACTGTAGGCCTCAACAAAAAAATGGTGTGAACGGTCACAATTAACAAATGTAAAAAGATGAGCTTTTTACATCGCAACACAACAAATAACTATCAAAAATGACAAAATAACAACAAAAGCTGCCATGCCATGCTACAAAGCATGCTGGGATCTCAAATCCTTAACATTTCAGCAGTATGAACTTCTGAATAATTTGATTAGTTGGGACAACATTTGGGGTAATTCTATAGGTCTGACATGGGTTTTATGTAATTTCAAGAAAATTTAGTTTCCTTTTTTTACAATGTAGAATGGATGCTTTGTGTTTGTGCTGAATAGAATGACAGTGACTTCATTTAAATATTCACACCATTATTTCAGCTCATTTAGTGCCTAGAATCTGTATCAAAAAAGTTGCACACCTGTTTAGTGAATTTGCCACAGCATATTTTCATAGTATATGAAGCAGTATCTAAGACGATCAAATAAAATTTTATTCCTCATGAAATGACTCCTTTAAAAAAAAGAAGAATATGATGTAATATTCTCTCCACGTTCCAGGGTGGTGGAATGTCTTGGTATTCTGAACGGGGCTCAACTATTTTCCCTCAGTAAGGATGAGCTGAAAGCCGTGTGCGGAGATGAGGGTTCCCGTGTGTTCAGTCAGATCACTGTGCAGAAAGCTCAAATAGAGGTCTGTCACAGAGCTATATTACAGAATTTGTGCAGATTAACCATTCAAATACAGTCCAAAAGTGGGTTTTAATGTCTTTCTTTTTCTCAGAGGGGTCGTGGGGATACAGAACTACAGGAGATCATGAGGCGACGACAACAGGAGGTGGAGGGCTCAGCCTGGGAATGATTACAGTCAATCAGGCTGTCACTCATGGCATTATTTCATCACATTTTCTTCAACGCTCTTGTTCACCCTACAATCAACAGCCACCCAGAGGAATTCAGAACAGATGGACTAAACAACTCCAGTCATTAGTGAAGCCCAGTCCAGCCTATTTCCTTTATGACCCATACAATGTAGTGCTTAACGCTCGTGCTTAAACTGATGAACATGAATGCATTGGGAGTGAAGTCTTTAACCTCCATTTATAGAGAGGAAAATGATTTTGATAGAAGGCATTGCCTTATGATTGGTGCTATTAAAGGAATAGTTCATCCAAAAAAAGAGAAAATTCTGGCATTATTTATTCAATCTCATGTCGTTTCAAAACCCATTTGCAGTTATTTTTATGTAGAACCTCCTTTTTTTCATAATATGCCAAAAGTGGCAATGTCTGTAAGTTATTATTCACTAGCTTTCAAATCAACTATGGCACTGTTCAGCACATCTCGTCAAATGTCACTGCGTCTAAGGGTGAGTAAATAATGACATTAATTTTCATTTTGGGGTAAACTATTCCTTTAATCTGACATTCGAAACAAGTCCCATCTGTTTCTGCATACATAATAAATGGTGAATTTTTAAAAAAAAAATGATATTAAGTAATGCAGTGAAGTATTATAATCTATTATGACATACTTAATTTGGCTAAATGACTACTTGAATATTAATTTTAAACAATGTGTTATTTATTTTTTCGATTTCTTCAGTACACTCATGCTTCACACTTCGTTAATGCAAATCAGATCATGTTTATTCATGTTTATGGATGATTAGTGCAGACTATCAGTTTTTTCTCTCATACTTCATAATAAGAGAAATGAGAGCACATAGACTGAGAAACATTACTTGTCTGTACTTTTGAATTATGATTCTGAATAGAGTTTGTCATTAAATAACAAAAATTTAAAAATAAGCTGTGCAAGCACATGGGTATATTATTAGCATGTGTGCAAGTTATGGGTCTGTACTTCTGTAATAGATTAAAAAAATGTTCACATGAATTGTGTATTAGAGTCAGATGTTATTGTACTATTGCTTTTCACTTTTCACAATTTCTGGTGCTCTTCTTATCCAGTGTTGTCTATAAAGCCCCCTTTCAGCCCTGTGGAAACCATAAGGCTGAATCTCTAACCGCCTCACTGACTGACAGCTTTGATACTTGCCCTCACAGGGGGCACATAACACTGGCTTTCAGTTTGTCTTGTTGCTTTATTTCTGGAATAGATTGTGAACGCATCAGCGAATATTGTGCTGTGTTCAGGATGAGTGAGAATGACCTCCATCTCTCCCTTTGTATGCACTGTCATAACGCCTCCCAGCCTTAAGAGAGGGTGGATGTGACTGCGTATTGTCACTATGATTCATGGCATGAATCAATGCCTAATGATGGGATTTACAGAGAGGAACATCAAAGAAAAGATACTGGAGATTTGCAGTGCAGTGGAACTATTGTCATTCGCATCCATTTTTGTGAGGATTTTCTATAGGATTTTCACGTACATTCAAATGACATTAGGCTGAGGAGATATAAAAAGTATAATTACATCACCATAGTCTCAAATAGGTTCAAAATTTGACATACAATGTACAGAGCGATGACGTTACATTTTAAAACAAACACCGTACTTAAGGGAGGACTGACTCCTAAACTAATCTCTTATTATCTTTTAATCAGGCATACAGCATGACCAATAATCTGACTGTTCAGTTTTTTAATGTTTACAACATTTAGCTTTTATTTACCCTCAAGGATGTTCCCGTATTTATCAAACTGATGTTAAGGTCCATCCCCAGCATAAAATCACTGCAACAACATCTTTTACCATGAGGTTGGAGAAAGGATTCCAACATGACAAATATACAAAGATAAAAATACCAGTAATATCAATAATAAATAAATAACAAAAACATGAACTATAAACAAGTACTAATAAATTGTTTAATAAAGAAAGTGACCTCCTTTACCTTCCTAACTGGAACATTGCAGTCTAACAAGAAGAACAGTAAACTTTCTTTATTAAAGAATTTATTAGTACTTGTTAAATTTGTAGCTTGTTCCCAAAAGTTCAATGGGCTTTTTGTCTTTCAGCAGGTTTTTGTAAAATATTTAATGTCTTCGTTCTTTTATTTTTTTAATGATTTTACTGGTACAAAAATTGGGACACACACACACACGCACACACACACACACACACACACACACACACACACACACACACACACACACACACATTTACTTAGCTCTTAATGGATACATTTCTTGTTTTCATATATAGCTTGTTATAAAGACTATAACTTAATCCTAGTTTATACCCTAAAGGCTGGAATACATTGGGCACTTTTGCCAGATTATTGTCAGAGCCAGTTTGCAGTTCCTCTCCAAGTAAACAGATTTCACAGAAAATCCCATAATGTCTGATTTGCACAGATTTTTTAGCTTTAAATTGGGATTTCATCCAGTCGGATGATATCAAACGTTTGATATTTTGAGCTGATTTTAGAACACATTGTTTTCATTTGTCACACGGCACCTAGCAATGAGACACATGTTTCTGCGGTCATTTGTTGTGTTCGGAATGACTTTAAAAGTCTGTTAGTGTGATCCTCAGTCATTCAGTGTATGGTGCCCAGTTTTTCTGTATCTATTTACAAAGTTGGCAAGTGTATGATGCCTAATGTTTTAAAATCTGTTCAGATTTTAAAACTCATTTAACGTATTCCAGCTTTAACCCTATAGGAAACTTTCTGCATTTAAAAAACAACAACTTTATTTACTTTATTTTTATACCATTTTTACTAAGGGAACATCCCCAAAAGGAGGTTTTTTGAGGTTTTGTTAGATTTAACTAACTTCTGTTTTTCCCTGAAATAAGGTATACACACACACACACACACACACACACACACACACATTGGGGTTTTGTGTTTTCTAAGTGTTAGGGTTAACAGGATTTTATACTGTACAAACTTTATATTCTATCCTAAAAATCCTTACTCTACTTCTAAACCTAACCCTTACACACAGAAAATCAGCATTTCTACATTATCAAATAAACAAACAAATAAATAAATAAATAAAAATAAAATAAAATAAAAAACGAAATAAAATAGTATGATTTATAAGCTGTTTGGCCCGAAATTTTATCTCCACAATGCCAAAACGTTTTTGTATGTTTTTTAAAATAATCATTTAATACATTTAAAACTTTGTGTATATTTATCTCCCCTATGATTAATATCAACATATAACAATATCAACATTAAATTAAAAAAAAAAATCATTAATGGAACCTTCAGGGAACTGGAATCATTTGTTAAAATTCCTACACACAACCCAGAATTAACTGTGACTAATGCAAAATGTAGAAATTAGACACAAAATAGCCACTGACAAAGACTCAACACATCTCTGGCTGAAGTGCTTATCTGACGACTTGGTGAAGTCATTTACAAACCAGTAGAGAAGATGGCAATATCAAGCCTGAAGATGAGTAAACCAGAATCTAATCATGCATAATTCATGAAATGTATAAACGCTAAGAAAATTAATGCAAACACAGCCCTGATCTGTTCATTTACAGCCAATTATAACTAACATGAAAGAAGTTGTCACGATTACTTTGGCATTTCACTCCGGTGGAAAGAACTGCCATAACTTCTGACAGATCTGGCATTTGGGGGTATGTTAGTCTGTTTGTGTGCGAGCAGGAGGGAGAAAAGTTTTTCTGGACAGACAGATAATACACAATATCAGTCACACTCGCACTGTCAGCGCTGCAGGAGCCTGACGACTCCAAACTTCTTCTCATTTCACTCTCTGCACCACCCAGTGGGCAGTCACTTAAAATAGAAGACAATAACATGCATGGAGGCCCCTTTGAGGTGGCAGTAAAAGCGTGTCTGATGGAGCCTTATGCCTGCAGATTAAAGCCGTCTAATACGGGTTCTGCTTTGCAGAAATCGATAAGCTGTCGAACCGCATATCTAATGTATAGTTATCCGAACATCCTCTGGAATTTTGCAGGATGCTATGGCGGTGTAATTTAGCTGCAGCGCATCATCCAGAACATAAATCTTAATCTAAACTGAGATGTTATAAGCGATCTGCCACTTTAAGATGCCTGAAGTGACACGGATGATTAGGCGAAAAGGGAATGACATGACAATGCGCATATAGCATCTCTCTAAGCTCTTGCCAAGATTCCTAATTCCCTGTGTTTGTTCACAAGGATTAGTGGGTGCTCGGCGCTCTGTACCGACTCATCGAGTGCTCCCACTAATTCTTATCCAACCATGACAAAAGGCAGACAAATTTCTCGAATGACTCTACTGTTAGTCTTGCATGATTTAGATTCACTCCGCGCCGCCTGGTTACTCAAAGGTGAGGGGAACCACGTTATTAGCCAGTTATTCCGCAAATGACATTTTCCCCCGCCTTACAGACATTTGAGATTTACACTCTAATTGCGACTAACTAGACAAGTGCCCTTTCTTTTGGCTTGACCTCCCTGGCATTAATAGTTCAGATTAAATCAAATGTCATTCCACACTTAGGTAATTGAATTATATCTCTGTGTTCCCCCTGACATCTGCAGTGATTCATTTTCTTTCCCCCTTTTGTAAATCACCCGGGACTTCAATTTAGATTTGTGTCTCCCTGTTTTCGTCGAGCGGAGGGAGAGGGATCGATCCGGTCGCCCCCCTCAGCATCTGAGAGGGTCTTACCGCTTGCACGGCTCGATCAATTTACAGTGTGGAAAGCTGTTTCTTTTTTAATCCGTCGAGAAACAAACCATGAACGGTCACCGGGCGTAGAGTTCATGCGCGCGTGTGACGCTGACAGTGAGGACTGAACAATATGTGAGAGGGTTGATGGCCATTTAGCTCAAGGCTAATGTATAAGGATAGCCACTTAATCCTTCAGAACAGAGACAGATCAATTTAATGCACCCTGTCACATCCTCTCTGCCTCAAGACAACTCTGCTCAATGTAAAAAAGGCCCTCAGCAAACTCCATTCAGAGGATATCAAGAGAATGCTGGCCCTCTATTGCACCGGTGGCCAATTCATGTGTGTTTCCAAACAGTTGCAATCTCATCTGAAAATGTCTGTTGACAAAGGGTTTATTTGTTTATTTATTTTTAAATAATTTTGTCAACAAGGGCAAAATACAAAAAGACACACCATGACGATAATTAAATAGCTGAATTATTTAGAAGAAATATGAGAAAAAAGATATGAGAAAAAAGAACATCAAAAACATCAACATACACACACACACACACACATTTACATATGCGCATATACTATATATATACAGAGAGAGAGAGAGAGAGAGAGAGTCAAAATGCGTGTGACTTACATTACTGTCTGCATAACGTCTGTCTAGCATAGCATAGTTGTGAACATGCCATTGCTATTTAGTGCATATAATGCAATATCCTAAGAGGTCTCTAAACCATGAAATTTTACCCGAACTCGGGCCTGTTTTTTGATGTTCTACTTTATGTTGATAAATCTTTTATTATCTGAATTTCTGAATAAATTATATTTTTAAATGATAAATTCTAAAAATTGAACCATTTAAATTCTAAATTCTAAATAGACTCTTGTGTCCTTTCTACAAGAAAAACACAGCTGACCCAAGCCAATGCCTGTGATAACAGCTCTAGGATGTGTCACCGCCGCAAGTCCTTCAGATCCGTACAAAGGTTTGAGTAAGGGCTGCATTGAGTGGCTGTTGTAATTCTCAGAGAGACAGGCCTGCAATCTCCAGTTTCCCAGACACAA
>JAFVLL020015381.1:0-14584 GCA_021397915.2 Tor tambroides
ATTACAGTTATTTACTGTAAAGGGAATTTGCAGTATTATACTGGGTGATATACAGTAAATAACTGTAGAAATTACAGAAATGTCTAACAGTGTACTCAGACCAAGACAAACATCCCCAAATGGAGACAGGGGTCCCACTTTATATTAGGTAGCCTTAACTACTATGCACTTACATTTAAATTAATAATTTGGTACAATGCACTTATTGTGTACATACATCTTTTTACATTATACTTATATGATGAGTCCTCTGCACAACCGTCTAGCCAGAGTAGAACGACACTATTTCCCTGTTTAATACTGTAAAGCTGCTTTGACACAATCCGCATTGTAAAAAGTGCTATATAAATAATGATGACTTGACTTGACTACTGTTCAAGAGTTTAAGGTAATTGCTTCTGTAATTACTTTCTGTAATTACATATATAAGTACACTGTTGTCCCATCCCTTACACATTAACCCACCCTTAAACCTACCCAGACCACCAAACCTGTCCCTAACCTTACCCGTATCCCACCTTAATAGCAGCAAAAGTGTTTTGCAATACAATATGAACACAATAAGTACATTGTACTTATTTTTTGATGCAAGTACATAGTAGTTAAGGCCACCTAATATAAAGTGTGACCAAGACAGGAATTTGCATTGATCAAGGCCTAGATGTGGAGAGTTTGCACCTTTTGGGGACAGATGTGAATTTCCATGAAAGACACTGGGAAATAGCACACCCTCTACTGTGAGAAAAATATCTCTAAACTCTTAGGATCTGAATTACCTTTTAGTCCACTTCTTGTAAGTTTGAGACCATTGTGCCAGTCGCACAGAGATATTTCAAATGATATCAAACATGACTGTGAATACCACTTGCATTCATGTAGAATATTATATTATGCTATAGACCATTCTGAGTGAGCTGAGTAAAGGGGAGGATGGGTGAGGGGAAGGAAGGGAATGAAAGGAACAATATAGATGAGAAAGGAGTTAACATGTTCCTGCATGTTATTACACTGTGTTTGTATTGTCAGTATCTCAGAAGATCAAAGTGTCTGAGATTCTTCAAGCCTTACGATTTATTTATTTATAGGTGGCATGGGCCACTAAAATCCTTTTGAATAGGTCTGGTCTAGAATCATTATGAGAAATAATGAATGAATAAATAATACATGCAAATAATGTATGTCATCAAGACATTTTTATAATGTTGTTCACAAAATAATTATATTTTAGCCATGGGAACAGTTCACTGCCCATGATTGATATAACAGTTGATATCAAATATTGACATGTATTGCCTTTAGTGTCATACACAGTTGTGTTGACACAGTAGTGTCAACTACTGGTGTGAGTGAATTATACTGAATTATACTGACATATTTATTTTACTTGCATTTCTATTCTAAAATATGGTGTTGTAGACATGCACAATAGCTGTGTGATTCCACAGGTGTCTCAACTTGTTCCTGAATTACTTGCACTCACAGGAAGCAGTTATTAATTGTATTGATATTAAAAGAGAGAATATTCTTCTTATTTATTTATTTAATGATTTCTTTTTGTATGAATTCTAGGACTTCAGTGCAGCAGGTGATAGAAGTCAAGACTTTAGACATTCTCCGGATCACTTGAAGCATCAAAACAACACAACCAGTCAAACAAACAAATCAGACTCGGAGCCAAATAAGGTACTGACTGAAGAGCAGAGCTTGAGCCATAGATTTCCTAAGAGTCATAAATATTTTATAGAATATCGATAATCTTATATTTGTTTGTTTACTTCAGTTCAGTATTGCAGAGAGTTTTGTGATAATGACAGAAAAATACATTTATGACATATTGAGAGTTATAGGGTTGTAGGTTTGTGGCAATTAGAACAAATTACAGTGGCTAATATTTATTGCACTGATATTAACATATATAACAATATTCTTAATTCAACAGATCTCACCTGCTCAGATAAAACAATCTGATAATCAGGTTAGTACCAGTCAATGAACTGCATTGAACTGAGTAATGTACAATACATCACCTCTAACTCATTATTTTAATAAAATGTATACTGTAGTTTTACGTAATTCTAAAGGAGTAGCTCATCCAGAGTGACAGTTTGCTGTTAATTTACTCACCCTCAGGCCATCCAGGATGTAGGTGACTTCTTTCTTCAGTAGAACAGTAAAGAGGATTTTTATCTAAAACCATGATCATTGGTAATTCATAAGATGGAAGTTAAGGGAAAAAAAAAGCTTATCAGGGAAACAAAATTAATACCCGTGGGTCTTAAAAGAAAAATGATTTGCATAACATTATTACCCGTCATTATTCCACCGCCTCAAGCTCATTGTCTGATTCTTTTCCGCAAACTGGTTCTTTTGGACTGTTTGTTTCAATGAACTGGTTCAAGCACCTGATCTACCAGTTTGTTTATATAGTCATGCAATGACGTAACATATAGGCAAGTTATATTATTAAAGCAGCCAATAGTGATGTAAAACATCCAAGTTTTATATGTCTAAAGCATATCAGGTGAATTAACTAATCTACATAATCTCACCTTTTTACATAAACAATGAGAAACCATAAAAACTTTCATTTCGCCCCTTCATTCAATCTCTACGCGTATCAGTGGCTCATCTAACTGTTTCCTCAGTTCAGATATGCTGATATTTTGGCTAATTTCGAGTCAGAGTGACCGTCAGCCATCTGAAAGTGAATTTTCGATTGAGTAACTCGTAGATCTGTGCTACTTGAGCCGCGAACTTTGGTGAACTTGTTCATCTACTTTACCAAAAACAACTGGTTCAAAAACCTGATTTGCTTATGAACCTGACATCACTCCAGGCCGATTGCCTGAGACTATGGATTACAGGTAATAATGTTGTAAATAATGTTTAGTTTCTTGAACAGACCAATCGTTTCACTTCATAAGACCTCAATATATCGTCAAGAGCCATGGGTATTAATTTTGTGTTGCTTTTCCACTCTCAAAGCGATGGTAGCTGTGGAATTGCATTTTATGAATCATCAAGTTCAGATAAAAATCTTCTTTGCTGTTCTACTGAAGAAAAAAAGTCACCTACATCTTGAATGGCCTGAAGATGAGTAAATTAAATGCTAATTTTCATTTTCATTTTTGAACTCTTCCTTGTCTGTCATGTCAACTCTCGGAGAGTTTAGCATGGTAATATACATGGCAGTGTTAATGTATTTGGGATTGGTGGAATAGATCTGCTACGCTGCTGCTGCAGAGCAAGTACCTACACTTGCTACTGCCAATACATCCACTGCTGCTCTACATAACATATATGAAATAAACCCCCAACAAATCAAGAGCCAGAAATGGACAATACAAGCCTATATATGCATGTTGCTAAGTGTAAGAATACGAGCTGCTGCATCAGCGGACATGCATATATCCACACACATGAAAGGAATGAAAACAAGATAGAATGAAACAAAAGCCCCTCCAAACAAGCAAATTTATTGCCAAGACATATGTATTGCTGCTGCTCCAAAGAGCCATGTGATCCGCATGCATTACTGTCTGTGTGTGCATGCTCAGCACAGCTAATGAATGTGACATTGATGTTATATATAGTATTTATTAACATGTTAGCATGGTGTTTCTTGTTTTTAGAATTTACCGGCAAGCAGTGCTGAAGGTCAAGACTCAGGAACATCTCGGGATGAACAGAAGCAAAAGATTCAAACAAACAAACCACAGCCAGAGGAGGTATTGACTAAAGAGCAGAGCTTGAGCCATAGATTTTCTGAGGGACATCGTCACCAGAATATCAGTTGCTTTATATTTATACAAATGAGTAAATGTCAACGCATAGAATTAAGAAGAATTACAACGTTATTTCCAGACTTTTGTTCCTGTCTATGGTATAAACACATTATCTTTACATCATTGTTGAGTTTAGACCTTCTAACTCACCAGGGCTGTGTTTCCCAAAAGCATCGTAAGCTTCAGTACATCGTAGACCCATTGAAACCATTGGAGCTACGATCAACTTACACTCACGATGCTTTTGGGAAATGCAGCCCTGGTCATTCCCTCCTTCAATATTTTAACACCTAATGATGTGCTACAGTGACTGATTCAAATTAACTGGTAACACTTTATTTCAAGGACAAAATTGTCACCATTGTGTTAATACTTATAAAGCACATATGCCTTTTTCAACATTACCATCTTTTAGATCTTGTACCCTGTACCTAAACTTAACTACCTTACTAACTACTAATAAGCAGCAAATTAGGACTTTGTTCAGGGAAAACTCTTAGTTAATAGTGAATATGTGTTTCCTGTTCTAAAGAGTTATCAATTAACTTGATTGGAGTCAAAGGACTCTGATATTTCTTTATTATTGTAGCCAGCTGTCCAACTAAAAATGATGAAATACAGTACTTTTACAATGAAAACAATATAAAATATGAAAACATAACTTATTCATGTTGTGGTGTAGTTTATGGTCTGCATTTGCTATTTTTCAGCATAAAATAGCTCATAAACATAACTCGGCCATGAGTATAGATTCTTTTTCATATACAAAAATGACTCTGCATTCATAATTGTTTTTCAAATAACAGGACATTTGTAGAAACGGTGATGAAAACAAAACCCAATCACCCCCAGCACCAGAGGATACTGCTACATTTAAAATCAAAGTGGTCAGTCCAACACCATTTCCAGAGAAGAGGAAACTAAAATTACAGAAAGCCCTTCAGAGCTGGTTTGCCAAACCAGAAAATCACGGAGAAAAGAAAGGAGAAAATAAAGTATCTGTCCTCAACTTTGAGCTCATGAATGATGGAACCTGTGCAGAGGTGGAGATAACACCATCAACAGGTGAGATGATTTATGATAATTCATTTTAATACACTTTTCAGTTTAAATATTGTAGATGCTAGTATCTGAAATAGCTCAAATAAATAAAGTATTTTTTTTAGTATTTTTATATTACGCAAAGGCAAATACCAGTATTGGTGTTAACACTTTAGGAACATACTATTTTACATATTACAGATGACATTTTTTAGAAGTGAAGAGTTATATTTTACATATTTTTTTACTTTTAAAGTTGACTGACAGCAACTGTCAAAGCTCACTCAAACCAAGGACTATAACTATAATGATAACTACTGTATATTAGCATTCACATTAAAATACAATAATGTTATGTTTATTCTAAGCATGTGTGTCAGTTATGCCCTGTCTGCATAATTGCAGTGCATGGTTTAAAGGCAGATAGATTTTGATTTGCTGTCGATGTTTTATAATCCATCAGATGAAAAAATAATTCATCGCACACAGCTCTGTCAGAGATATACTCTCTCTATTGCTTTTCTGTTGCTGAAGTGAAAACACTAAACTAAATGTTTCCTTGCAGCTGAATGGTTTCTTCTGACTGATGTTACTTTTATATTTTAAATGTATTTCTCTCTATAGCTCTAGAAACTTTGAAAAAACACACGACTGTATCTTTGAACTTTAAACTTGAAAATATGGAAGTGACCGCACAGATTTGTCTGGATGAAACAGATTCTGGGACTGTTTCACAAATCACCTCCAAGTCGGACAAGAACAGAATTCCATCATCAAAGGTATCATATTTACTTTTTTTTTTATTTTGATTGCTGAGAGAACCAGGAGTAGATCTAGGAAATTATTTGCAGACCCCCTGCAGCCCCCAATAGGGTCTTATCCCTTTAAACGCATCTTTGATAATCAAAATGACAAATTTAAACAGCTTGAGCTCTACTGTCTTACCTCATTGAGTATATGGAGATCTGTGAATATGCAAATTAGTCCACAAGTGCACAGAACTGAGCACTAGGCCAAATTCTGGCGTTTTGAGTGGTGAGTGGATTCTGACTAACCTAGTCACCTCTGATTGGCCACTGCATTCAAGAAATCAACAGATATGTCTGTGATTGGCTCCATTACTCAACGCTGCAAGAACACGCCGTAAATAGAAACCTGTGACCTGTAGATGAAAAGCCCCGCCCCGCATGTTGACGAAACTGGTTAAAAGTTTGTGATGTAGGAAATGGTGGTTTCAAACCGTGTTTTTGTGATGGATTGCGGTGCACCACAGTTTGAAGAAGAAAATATACGCTTTTAGTGTAGATATAGCCTAGATCAGTGCTGGGCAACTCTGGCCCTTAAGAAGTGATGAATCCTTTATGAAGGATTTGTTCATTGTGTCTGTCATGTGACAAATGAACAAAGGACTCAGGAGGTAAAGTAATCATTTATGTCCCTCATAAATTGTCTTTGGCTGTAATATAATGATTTCCTAATTTGGAATATGATCAAGATGAGGTAGGTGGATGTGTTTGGGGAATTAGGCTGTTGAAAATATAGCATTTAACAACACTCAAATGAAATGACTTGAATAAAGATTAGTTGATTTTGCTTAGTGAGATTGAATGAGAGAATCAGTCAAATGATTTGATCTTCCATCACTACCCTCAGCTTTCACTCTCTTGCAGAGTTTAGCTCTGACCCTGATTAAACGCACTTGTCTGTAGCTAGTAATTCTTGTAATTCTGAAGGCCTTGATTAGCTTGTTCAAGCATGTTTGATCATGGTTAGAGCTACGCTCTGCGAGAAAATAGATTTTGAGGGATAACGTTGCCCACTCCTGATCTAGATCCTGCTTTGTGACAGCATCATGTTTAATTAAGAGCAATAATTTGACATTAGAAAGAAATGGCAATATATCAAATCACTCTGACAGGATCAGATTTCCAAAGAATGTTTGAGGTTTAGCTATTAACAGAGCTGCCCATAGGAGAAAAAAAAAATGCTCAGTGATTGCTATTCCTAAGCTCAGGAGATTTAGATTAGATTTTTCATATATCTCTCATTATCAACAGTATCAACAGCATTTCAGATGTTCCTTAGGAGAAATAGAAGTAGACACAAATGAGACATGAGAAATATTTGAGAAAAAAAATAGTCAAAACTGAGAATGTGGTGGAAGAAACATAGACTATCTCTTTATTGTCTTGCTGCAATCTCTATCAGGAATCCATTATAGGAATATTTTGAATAGGCTTGCTTTTCCTAAGCTCATGAGACTTAGTTGTGATTCTCTTAAATGTCTCATTTTAGTCTCGACAGTGTCTCAGATGTTTCTCCTAAAAATCCTTAGGAGAAATAAAAGTAGACACAACTGAGACATAAGAAAGTTCTGAAAGAATGGAATCCAAAATGACAATGGGAGACAAACGTGTGAGAAACATGGGAGATCTCTTTATTGTCTTGCTGTAATCTCTTGCAAGACTCCATTATCTTTCTTTCTTTCTTTTATTTATTTATATAGCACTGTATAAATACAACTAAGTTGCCCAAAGTGCTTTACAAAATAGACAACAACAATAATAGCTCAATATAATGATAGTACAAACATTAAAACTAATTCATTCGTAAAACAACATCAGAGTTGGTGCCATTCAAATCGCTAGTGGCAACTTATTCCACAGATTTGGACAGATCACCCTTACCCTTTAAATATTATAAATATGTTTTATTGCTCAGAGGTTACTTTTTTGATTGCAATGGGGTTTCTCACATTTAATGGTCAGGACAGTAAGAGTAGAGACAGGAAACAATTGAACAGGAGCAAGACAGTACCTTTAGCTGTTATTCGAACCCATGCTGTCTGAGGTGCGGTTGTGCCTTCATATCAATGTGCTGCCCACAAGGCTATGGCTCTGACAGAGTTTATTACGCTCAGGATACAAAGGGGTGATTCTTTATATGTCTCATTGAGATATCAACTTTGTCTTAAGATGTCTTCAGTTTTATTTTGGGAGAAACGTTAAACTTTTACTAATATTGTAAATACTAAAACTATCATTTAAATAGCATTAAACGTTTCAGAATATCAAGGGTTGCTAGTTTAATGTTTAATGTTTAAATTTAACTTCAATGTCCAGTATTGTATTTATTAATTTTTTTTTGCTTTGTTTAGCATTAAAATTATGTCTTGTATATATTTACATGCATTTTTGCATGTATGTAAATATGTAGGTAATGGTTTCTATGACCTGTAACAAAAAACGGTCTACATAAAACAACTTCAAATATGACAATGCAAGTATTATGTTTGATTGAAATGGTGTGGATAAATTACATTAGCTATGTTTCCATCCACCTATTTTTATGCGCATTTTGGAATATCGCATAAAAAAACGCTGGATGGAAACGCCAAGATGCGCATAAATTCTAAAAATGCGCATAAAAAAACTTATGCGCACATTTGAGTAGGATAAATATTTTTTATCCGATAAGAAAAAATGCGCATAAACTACGATGGAAACACATTTACTGAATAAATTCCTCCATACGCATCGAAAAAGTCATGTGACTTTGCGCTATGAGACGGGATAACTTGGCTAACTAGCGGACCGATCTCGTTCACAGCATCTAAATGTTGTTATGGTCGTTCTAAAATGTCTGAGGAAAGTCTGTCATCGAAGTATTTCTTGACTGCGTTCCCAAACAGAAGCATTCACCTCCGAAAGTAATGACCGCATTTATTGTATCTCGTCTGCGCGTTCTGAGGTGCAAGTAATTTATGTCATAAATGAAAATTATTATATTAAGTGGCTTCTCCTATATTCTTAGTGATATTTAGTGCCACAGTTTACAGGAAGTGAGGATTTTGTTCTCTTTGACTCGTTGGATGGAAACGGTGGTTTATTCGCATATGTTTTATGCGATATTCCAGTTTTGTGCATAAATTTAATTCGAATCTTTGGATGGAAACATAGCTAGTGTCTCCTGAGACAAAAATTCAAAAACTCTCACAGTGGTCTCCTTTAAAGATTTAAAAGAGATCTCAACAACTTTACACACCGTGCTCAGATTTTTCTCCTAATCTAAAGACTCTGCTGGTCTCATATTTGTCTCCTCCAATGTTTCAAACAAGATCTCACCAACATCACACACTGTGCTCTAATGTTTCTCTTTAGCTAGAGACTCCGGATCTCTCACATTTGTCTTTTTTAAAGCTATAGAAGAGATCTGAACTACATCACACACTGTATTCAGATTTGTCTCTTTAGCTAGAGCCTCTGGATCTCTCCCATGTGTCTCCTCAAATGTTTAGAAAAGATCTCAACAAAATCACACACTGTGCCCAGATTTTTCTCCTACAATAAAGACTCAAGAGCTCTCACATTTGTCTGATCTAAATTTTAGAAGTGATCTCAAATAACTTTACAAAGTGTGCACCAAGTCAAATGCCTCAATATGTGCTCAAACATTTCTACCATATAATATGTATTAATAATCAAATTAGTCAATTAATAATAAAGACTGCGTCATAAGCCATTTATGTGCCTTTTAGCAAAGAAAGCTCCAGGGTTACATTTTCTGTAAATAAGTTCGGATTAAGGCATCAGGTACAATACTATTTCCAACAACAAATTATGTGCCTAAGTACATAAACATTATCCTATAAAAAGTAACATTATCCTTATTTCTGCATAATTTCTCTCTCAATATAGCCTTTAACTCTGAATTAATTTTTCCTCCTTTATTTAGTGCCTTTCAAGTACTTGACTTGGTGCACACTTTGTAAAGTTGAGATCTCTTCTAAAGCTTTACAGAGACAAATATGAGACTCCTCAGATTATTTAATTTTTAAGAGAAAGATCTGCTAATAGTGTGTGATGTTGTTGAGATCTCTAATCTAAACTTTTGAGGAGACAAATGTGAGATATCCAGAGTCTCTAGCTAAGGAGAAAAATCTGAGCACAATGTGTGATGTTGAGATCTCTTCTAAAGCTTTAAAGAAGACCATTTTGAGAGAGAGTTTTTGTCTCAGGAGACAAGTTTGAGAATCAGGAGACTCAAGCAAAAATCTCCATTCGATCTTAAAGTAACCTCCTTTCTGTCTAGGAGAAATATTTGAGAGTTTAGATTTTTCTTTCCTATGGGTGGAAGTGGGTGTTGTACAAGGTCACGTTATCTGAAAAAAAAAAAAAAAGCTTTACATAATACACAGCAATCAAAACAAAATATTTTAAAATCTGTGTAATCAATACAGGTAGGTGATAAAAGGGAATGATAATTCCAATGAATTAAAGGGTTAGTTCACCCCAAAATGAAAATGCTGTCATTAATTACTCACCCTCATGTCGTTCCAAACCCGTAAGACCTTTGTTAATCTTCGGAACACAAATGAAGATATTTTTGATGGAATCCGAGAGCTCTCTGATTCTCCATAGACAGCAATGCAACTGTAATGTTCCCAGGTCCAGAAACTTATAAGGACATTGGTAAAATTGTCCATGTGACATCAGTGGCTCAACTTCAGTTTTGCAAAGCTACGAGAATACAACAAATTCTATTTTTTTGTGCGTACATTTTTAATTTATTCATTGTAAATTTCACTGTGGGTACCAAATCCTTAAATAAAACCCCATCATATGTTTTTAGGTAGACAGCACTCAATCTGTGACTTCTGCAGCATCAGGTGACACAAATAATGGTGCAGATGTTCCAAGTGAGACTAAGAACATTAAAACTGATGAAGCCCCTTACGAGACCTCAGCTGGACTCCCTGTTCCCCTCCTTCATTTTTGGTACATGCTTCACGCTTACAGAAAGGAGCTGGACCTAATTAAGAAACAACATGGAGTCTCTATGGATTCAGAAGTGTCAGTCTCATTCAAACCCACTCAGAGATCAAGCCCTGATTCTGTCTCCAAAGCCTCTGAGGACTTTCAGAAACTTCTCTCTGAATGTGTGGATACTTTTAGTGATGCTTCCATTAATCATAATGACATGGATTCAGATGCTGTGAAGGAGACCCTTCGTAACATCCAGTCAGAGAAGACAAAGTTAATGTTCACCATGTCTGCCAGTGACTGCCGGTTCTTTGGACCGAAGAAATTTACAGACATCATTAAAAGAGAGACAACAAGAGTGGAACAACAATTCAAAGACAAATCAAATGAAATGGATGTAGATAACATTTCTTCACAAAGAAGATCTTCACTGGAAATGGACACTAAAGACCTTCCTACTCACATTGAGATGGACAAGTTTCATTGGGACCTGATAAAACTTTCCTATGAGGAACAATTATCACAGCTTGAAACGAAGTACAGAGTGTCATTTAATGAAGAAAAAACACAGAAAAATGTAATTAAGGTTCAGGCTCGATCCAAAGGATTTCAGCATATTAATCTGGAAAGTCATGCCCTCAGAGCTTTAACACATCTGTACCAGAAACTTTCCTCAGCCGCTTTCAGCTGTGAACTCAAAATTCCTAAATATGAAACTGACGTGACTCCACTCGTACAGAAACTTCAGGCGCAGCATTATTGTGTTGTTGCAGCAGATACATTCAGTTCCTGGAAGCTCGTTGGACTGCCAGAACACCTCGGGTCCTGCATTACACGCTGACAAGAAACTTCAAAGAAGAATGTGTTTGATGACAAGATGAAGAAATTGATTGATATTTGGATGACATCCTCATGCAAGTGAATCAGGTGGAATCAGACGCCTGATTATGGTCCAGGAGCAGCGGGTGGAGCGGGACGGGATGAGGGAGTGAATTTTAGAGGGAGAAGTGAAACAGATACTGGTTTCAATGAACAATCAAAAGATGATTCTAAACATGACAGTAAAGGTGCTCATGCTGAAGAGGAGATGTGCACTATTTGTATGGACAGCTTTACTGACAAGACAAAACTGAAATGTGGGCATGAATTCTGTCAGGAATGTATAAATATGTCAGTGCAGAGTCTGGGATCCATCTGTCCTGTCTGTAAGGAAGTGTTTGGGAAATTGGAGGGAAACCAACCAGAAGGAACAATGACTGTAACAAAGAGCAGACTGAGTCTCCCTGGATATCCACACTGTGGCACTATTGAAATCACCTACAACATACCCAGTGGCATTCAAACGGTAAGCATATATAAAACCAAATTTGTGACTGACTTATCAAAAATCAAAGCACTTTGAAGTAAATCTACAGCAGGGGTGCTCAATCCTGTTTCTGGAGATCTAGCTACCCGAGTTCAATTCCAACCCTGATTAGACACACCTCATTCAGCTAATTAGGAGCTTCTGGAGTACTTGATCATTACAGACAGGTGTGTTTGATTATGGTTGGAGCTGAACTCTGCTTGTATAGCTAGATCTCTTTAGGCCGCATTTACACTGCATGGTTCAAGTGACCCAATTCTGATTTTTTCCTCCCATGTGGCACAGATCGGATATGGCCCACGACCGTGTAAGCAGGAAAAAAATCACATGGATTCCGATATTCTCCGATCGGTTTCAGGCCTCATTCATATGTGGAAATAAATCAGATATGAATCGGTTACGTGCATTTGCGCCTGCCGTGTAAGCGGACAGATCGGATATTTCCCTATAAATGCGAATCCTACGTCATTGAAAAGTGAGATTTTTTTAAAAAACATTTTGCGGTACAGACATACCTGTAACAAATGAAACATCTCTAGTTGAGTAGCAGAGTATTAATTTCATTCGTTTGTGTTAAATAAAAGGCGATCTGACGCTGAAATGTGTTGCTTTTGAAATCACGCTGAGTGCTCGCTGCTGCTGTTGTCAGACGAGCGCTTCAGTCCCGTTCGTTCCATTGAAACCACAAAATAAAATGCACACAAACATGTCCCTGCCTTTGATATACAATCGCTGATAAACGCATTTGGTTTTAATTACTAAAAAACACCGGTGGTAGATATTTTTAAGCATGTCACATCGTCTGAGTATTATTCCACTCGCAAGCATTCAGCGGAGCTGCGTACATCACTGTCCAGAAGAATTTGTACTAGGCTAATAATTATTTTGATGCATAGATGTAACTATTGCTTTAAAAACGTTTCTATATGAATTCCATGTCAATAAATTAAACTCAATGTACTATTGATTTGTGATGTTATATGCTATTTTTGGTTTGTTTCACCAAGTGCAGTGAAAAATGCACATCGGATACAGGTCACTTTTAAAAGAAATGTAAGCACGTCGTCCAAAAAAATCGGATTTGGTCATCAAGACTTGCAGTGCAAATGCAGCCTAAGAGCAGGATTAGGCACGCCTGGTCAACATACTGTTTGCTCCAGGGGTGTCAAACGCCTAGAGGGCTACCATCCTGCATAGTTTAGCTCCAACCCTAATTAAACACATCTGAACCAGCTAATCAAGCTCTTCAGGATTGCTAGATAGTTCCAGGTAAGTGTGTTGCAGCAGGCTGGAGCTAAACTCTGCAGGACAGTGTCCCTCCAGGAACAGGACTGTACACCCCTGCTGTTGAGGATGCACACAAACCGCAGAAAAACAATGAAAACACAAACACAATATAAAGTATAACACACTTTACACTTCTCACAATTAGCTGATACATGCAAACCAGATATTTTTACACAGTTTTGATTAATGTAATAGTACAGTAATACATCTTTTAAAAATATTTTTTAAAAGAAGAAGCATCCAAACCCAGGAATGCATTATCATGGGGCAAATCGTCATGCGTACTTGCCAGACAACCATGAAGGAAATGAAGTGCTCAGACTGCTGCGGAGGGCTTTTGATCAGAAACTGATCTTTACTGTTGGGAAATCTACAACTTCTGGTTTAGATAATTGTGTCACCTGGAATGATATTCATCATAAGACCAACACACACGGCGGGCCTGAAAGGTACAGTCTGCTATTAATATCCACTCTCAATTTTCTATCATGTTCTGCAAAACCAGTGGACAAGTAATTAAAGTATATTCCTGTATTTCTATTTTTTTTCTTTTTCTGTCTACAGATATGGCTATCCAGACGCTGCCTACCTAGAGAGAGTGAAAGATGAATTAAAAGCCAAAGGCATTAAATGAGATTTTGATTTATTTGTTCCCAATTGCGCACTTAATATTTACTAATACACCATTTATTGATTCTTAGATTTGAAAATACATATTTTATATGTAGTGACTTTCATAAGGATTCAGACCCTTGACCAGTTTACTGAAATATATGGAAATATATACAGTAAATATATTGAACTTTTGTTCTGTGTAAAATCTATAAAAGTTTAATCATTTCAGTTTAATTACTTTAAAATTTCATTTGTTTTAACAAAATTGCACATCTGGGATTTCAGATAGTCTCATTCTGGAAAAAGTCATGCTGCAACAGCTCTAATGGAAAAATGAACAGTAACAATGAAGAAGAAAGAGCTCTAGCAGTAAGAGGGTATCTGGAATGCATAAGTTAGGAAAAGAGTATAAAGCATTTGCACATACCTCTCTCCGATTGATCAGTTATCCAGAAGTGGAGACACTGCTGAGAAAAAGTTGTCCCTCAAAACTGTTCACTTTAAAGGAGCTACAAAAGTAAGTGGCTGAGAATGAAATTTCAGTGGGTCTAAATACTTTTGCCAGTCGCTGTATATACATTACTAGTCAAAGGTTTTTGAACAGAAATATTTTTAATGTTTTCTTAAAGAATTCTCTTCTGCTCACCAAGCCTGCATTTATTTCATCAAAAGTACAGCAAAAACAGTACAATTTTGATCCTTGCTAAATAAAAGTATTAATTTATATA